>JAHWFO010081800.1:530709-542616 GCA_023313115.1 Rhysida immarginata
AATAATAATAATAATAATAATAATAATAATAATAATAATAATAATAAATATATACATACAAGTTATTCATACATCCAAACTTAAATAACATTTTGAAAATTTAAATTTAAAATGAGTTGATAAATAAAATCGATTTTAATTGTTTTGAGTATGTGCTTTTAAAATTCATAAATATGTTTTGTGTTGCGTTAAATTGTTCGCTAAGTATTGTAGCTACGCCCTTTTCTTAGCTGTTTAAAGAATTATGAGAAGTGATAATTACGAGAAGTTAATTATTCGTGTGATGTTTGTTCTGAAAAGATAGGGAGAGGGCGGAATTTGGCCTTTTTTAAAAAGCCAGGAATAATTCGTTTGTGGACATGTTTAGAGATTTGTTTTGTGTCTTAATTCGTCGTGATGACATTGTGTTGCGTGGGCAGGTCGGATTTTTGGCAGTTGGTCGGCGGCCAACCTTTGGCAGGGGGTGGGAAGAAGAGGGAGGCTTTTAGTCCACAGCGTTGCACTTAATCAAAGAACATTGCCTCAACTTCCCCGACTACAATACTCTGTGGCACCGTGAAATCATGGAAATTAAATGAAAGGGAAAATTAACGAAATGAAAAGAAACCGGGGCCGCAATTGGATTTGCAACGGAGACAGGTGGCTTAGGCGACGCCATATTCTTTAGGCTTACAGACGCGGAAATATCCTTTCAACAATGAGCATTTGGCAAAACGCGGAATGCCGCACACGCGCTTGTTATACCGCGCCTGATTGGTCAGGACAGGCGCATGCCTAATGAAACGTTCAGTGGCGAGCTTTTTTTTCTTTTGGGGTCTTTCTTTCCTTCTTTCTTTCCATCCTTTCTTTTGTCAGCGTTTTCTTTTCTTGCTCGCCTAACGAACTATAAACACGACGACGAGAAAACTCGTTAGGCTCAAACGATGCCCGCAGACTCGCATTGGGCCACAGCCGAGTCCGGTCGCCGTTGCTTTGGCCCGGTTCTCTCGTTAATAGGAAAGCCTATAGGGGGGTGAGGATGGACGGGAGGGACGGAAAAGAGGAATTCTTTGCGCTCACTGACAGGGAAAGAGGACCGACCGCGCTTCCACCCATGCATGTGCTTTCACCGATCTTGGACCGATGGACTCCCGGCGAGCTCCGCGTGAGCTAAAACGACCGGGTGGACGGGGACGGGGAGAAGGAGGGGGATATCTCCGCCCACAGGGATTTAACGGCATCTCAAGGAAATTTGAGGAAGTGACCAATTAAGACTGGAAGGGAAATGGCATTAAAAAAAAAAAACCTCTGACCACCCAGTTCGGAAGAAACTTTAAAACTAAGTGACCTTCTCCAAAGCAGTTTCCCAAGACTATTCGCTCTGGGTAATTAAGCGTAGTCACTTCGGCTCCCTTTAATTTTCCTAATTATTGGTTCTTTGAATGTAAAGAAAAAAAAAGAGAATTAGTTACATCAGCAACATTGGATACAAAAAATAGCATACAAGGTTCATTCTTTAACATAATGAAAGTGTATTATTGTTTTACTTTTAGGAAATGCCTAAATTAAACGATTTACCTAAACCTCTTTCTAAAAGAATTAATATACTGTAATTATTTCTTTCTTTTGTAGTTTCCAAGATATGTAACTTCAGGGTTGTTTTTCATTAAAATATTTAAACAGTATTTTGTAATCCTTATCCATTAGAATCTCATTGAATTTTCAGCTGAAGAAAGGATTAAGAAAGATTGCATTCAGCTGTAAAAAAGTTATGTGAACTTATTTGTGTGAACAAAAGCATACGAACGGTTTCTCCCCCTTATCATATTTTAAGGTTTCTTATTTTGGGCATTTATTAAATTCATTGAATAAAGATAATTTCACTTCTTTTCGATAATGTAAAAAGGGTATTAAAAATTAATTGAAGAGGTGAGAATAAAATATAAGTAATTCAAAGCACAAAGAAAAATTTAAATGAGTTCAGTCTCCTTTTAATGGGGAAAATCGTAAAATTAATAAAAACAAAAATTAATAATAAATAAAGTCACCAATCTTGAAAAACGATGAAGGAACTTGTGAGATGGAAGAAAACTCAAAGGATGTAGTCTATTGCAGATGTTGTTGATAGTAGAAATAAACTCAGTCTATTGAGGATGTAGATGAAGTCTTGTGAAGATAATGTTGATAGGGGAAAACGATAATCTTAAAGGAAGTGTTGGCTTTGAAATACAGATGAAATTTTGAAGAGGGTGATCCAAATATTTGGGATAAAATTTATATAAAAAAACGTTTTCGAGAATGTTTCTCATCATCAGTTGGCTTAAATATTTTTGAATGGTGAAAACAGTTGAAATAAGAATTTAACAATTGATATAAAGGTAATGAAGCTAAGTTGGTTGTAATTGTTGGTTATGATTGTTGGCTAGGGTGATTGTTGTTTAAAAGTAGTGTCCATTTATTGTTTATCTCTATTGATGGCTTCGCTAAATTTTTGTTATTTGTAATGATATTTATTGTTTCTTTAATTAATCTTTTTTTATAATTTTCTTCTTTTCCAATGATTTTTGTGTTATTCCAATCTGGTGTGCGGTTTTCTTTGATACAATGATTTACTAAATGGTTGTTTTTGTCTTTGTGGCGAAGTGCTCTTTCATGTTCTTTTAATCTTATTTCTAATTGTCGTTTAGTTTGACCTGTGTAGATATGTTCACAATTTTTACATGGTATTGGATAAATTATATTTCTAGTGTTCCATTTTTCTTTATTATTTTGACATATTTCTTTGAAATTGATATTTGTGCTATTATTTTGATTGATTGTTGTTTTTAGGTTGGTGGTGGTTATTAATGTTTTAGTAATGTTATTTGTTATTTTTGGTATGATTTTTATGTTTGGTATTTGTTCTAATATTTATTTCTGTTTGTGGAAAATTTTATTATTGTATTGTATTGAAAATCTTTTTTGTTGTTCTTGTTGAATTGGTATAGTTTTTGTTGTATTGTTTGTAAACGCATCTATTAAAATTTTGTCTATTAAAGTTATTAGTTTTCTTCCATCTCACAAGTTCCTTCATCGTTTTTCAAGATTGGTGACTTTATTTATTACTCATTTTTGTTTTTATTAATTTTACGATTTTCCCCATTAAAAGGAGACTGAACTCATATAAATTTAAATTAATCATTTAAACTCCTTAGATCAATAATTCACAAAGAAAAATATTTTCAGTTGTAAATATAATTACTTGACCCAATGTTTTAACTTTTGTCCATGATATAATCTAAACAACCCGCGGGTTGTCCCCAACAGGCCGAAGCCCAACACGGGGTTTTCTTTTTATAATAAAGGACAATCACAAACATCCATGCCCCAAGCGGGATTCGAACCCGCGACTTACTGGTTGGGAGAGCGATAAGACCTGCGCCTCAGCGCTCTCGGCCAACAAGCCTCGACTTTTTACTGTATATAATATTCCTTTCGCTTAACCAATGGAAGATATTCTTAGCAACCCCCCTCCCCCTCCCCCTCCCATCATGGTCTATATATTCTCTCTATACCCTTGGTCTTTAGTTTCTTTTTTCTTTTGTCTTTCACCGCCGAAGATGGGAGGTACCTGGTACTCGAAATACTATCCAGTATTTCTTTTTCCCTTTTTGGTTGAAATAGTGATGTCCAATTAATGCGACAGTTGATTTTAACTTCTAATTAGCCATTTTTGCGCTCTATCTTTGGCTTATAATAACAGTTTGCGGATAGAACGAAAGAAAAATGATTTTCTTCTCGTTTTTGTATTTTTCTTTCTTCTATTTTAAGTCAAAGAAATATTTTATTATCCGTAATATAAAATAATTAATTTACTTTTTTCGGCACTTGTTATTCTTATGATTGCGTTCAAATAATAGACTCACCTTTAACAATTGAATGGCTTAGTCCAAAGCCCACACTTTTAGCCATACCGTGTGCAGCACTTATGGAAAAGATTAAACTAATTCTAAAGTCTATTGCAACGGGAGGTTTACAGATTTTCTTAAAGCTTATTTAACACTGATTTACGGTCAGTGGTTTCGTTCAATTTAAAATTAACGATAAATAATAAAATATCACTTTCCACCCCAAAGTGAGCTTTGATCAACAAGTTCCTTAAAAGGTAAACGATGTTCATGTTTTTTTTTTCAAGCGATGTTCCTCAAAAGCTAATTTTTTTGTTAGATTTCCGAAAATTTCTTTCCATCCCCCCGCGCGCGTTCAAGTTTAGCTAGATAGAAATCAATTGAATCTGGCAGGACATGACTTTCCTCTAGTTAATGACTAAAACACCAACGCAAACAGGTTCCTTTTCGTTCAAAGCTGCTTAGCGGTCAAAGAAAGTGTAGGTAAATTTACATTATTCATGTATTATTCTAAATTATAACATGAGATCAGGAATTTGTTTTGGTATTACTATAGGAAAGCGTGAAAAATGGTGTATTTATTGGAAGAAAGAATATTTTTTTGTGTTGGAATACCACCGATTTGGTGAAAGTGCAGTAGCGACAAGAAGAAGCTTACAGTGTAGATTTAAGGTCAAGAACGGTCCGCAGTCGAATAGAGTAAATTAGTTGTATGAGAAATTTACACGAACCGGTAAAAATACAATTACGCGCATTCCGAAAAGCCAAGAAAACGTACCAAAACAAAATTCCTGACCTCTCACCTGAATCTTCTGCACGAATACTTTTAATAACTGTCACTGTTTGCCTGCTATTCCATTTTATAAACTTTCAGTCCTTTTTAGGGCACCCTTTATAAATCTACGGTACTAAGAAGAGCTTCCACAGTGAGACAATAGACCGCGCTTTCTCCGAATCAACTGGACTGAACAATATAGAAGTGGATTCAAACGCAATCTTCTAATTCTTCTATAGACCTTTACTGAATAAAGATTGGATTCAATTTAAGGGCATATAGTGTTACAAACTATTTATAGGTAAGCCTTGCATTGTACCAGTGCTATGTATTTACTGGAAGTACATTTACGCTTATCGACTGGTCTGAAACTCCCGAGCCTACCTAGACTTACTAGTCCATCAGGCCAATGCAAAGGGTTATAATGCAGTTCATTGCCTTATCTAAAGGTCTATAGTGTGGCGGCATTTGTTTTCTCTTACACAAAAGGTCATCTAAATATTATCATGTTCATTTCTTTGCTAAGTTATTAGTTGTTTGGATATGTTTTGAAATTTTACGAGAAAAGGTTATCTTAGGGGGAAAAAGGAGTGTAACATCTCATTATAACTTTGACGTCCATCGATATCACTATTCGTGACATTGATAAGCTTTTTGCGCGTAATCTTTTGAATGTCTGCCTTGGACGAGAAAAAATTTTTGAAAGAGATTGTTGTGATCTCCCCCCCCCCCCAACTCCTTCCCTATATTATATATTCATGGAAAAAGACATGCATTTCAGAAATATTTACAATTTTTCAAAAATTTACGAAGTCGTATGAAAAAGATCTAATGTCATTAGCATAAATAGAAAGCACGTGGCTGCTGACTTTTTAATTAAAGAATTTTTTATCGCATTTATTAAAAGTTTAAATCAGAAAGTTTGTTTGCTTTAAGAGTAGCATGCATAATGACAATGACCATTACAGATGATCTAAGTGAAGATGGAAAATTTTCTAGAATTTTTCCTATCTACGAAAAGCGGTGTCAAGTAACATGAAAGTACCTGTAAGTGTTCAAAAATAAACGACGTTTATTACTATCCACTGAATGTAGGAATCCAGTGACGTGTTCGATTTTTTTGCAACAGATTTTAACTTATCACGAAATTCTTATAGTTCCGTTTAAAAACTGAATTTCGCAATAATTGTTGGCAAATAGTGATTTCATTTAAAAATATAACAGAGCAATGATTCATTATTTTAAGATTTTTCGATAAAATTCAATAATTTTGAGTTTAGTTCTCCCTTAAATTAGTAATGTATATTTCTTACAAAAATCGCCGTTTAGAATTCTTTTACAACCATTCATGTCAGTTCCGTTTTCCTTTCGATAAACCTCAATGAAAGGTTTTCCGAGTGAAGAACAGGTGAAAGCAATGTGTTTAGGTCTCTTTTCTATCTCCAAATGGACTTTTCACATCAGGGTCTGCCCACTACAAACATGAAAGGAACCCTACCTGTAAAGAGTTCGACAAACATCCGTGAGAAAAGTAGGACCGACAGATTTCGAACAGGACGGTCCCCCCCATTCACAACGTCGCATAAAGCGTACGGTTTGGCGAGAACATTATTTGGAATTGAGAGCGATATTGTTGCTGCAAACAATCAGATTAAAGAATCAAACCGAACAAGGGCGGGTTAACCCTTCTCGCACAAGGACGGTTTCAGAAAAAGGGAAAAACAGGAGCAGGCGGTGAGTGAGTGAAAAGAAGTGAGGGCAGGTGGAAGCGGCCAAGAAAAGAATAGAAGTGTCCAAAGGAGTAGAAACAGCACAAATGCTACTGAATCCATTGTCTGTTAACCGAAGAAGTCCATTATCCGAAAAGTTTTCGCTTGTATTTGTGCCGAAAGGGTTAAGGTTGTTTTTAAAACCATGTACCGGCACGCTTTGAATTACATTGTACTTGTCGCTACATCACCGTAGTGAATTAGCTTCTCCTTCTGCATTTTACTGTAAAATTATATGACTCTTTTTTTCGATTCATTCATAATTAGAATTTTTCCTCAACTAGATAAATTTAGAAAGTGGAGTTTTTAGAAGTGCATCTGAAATGATTCTCTCTCATATTTGAAAGTATATCTTTAAAAAATCGAAATAAATTTTTGGTTTAAAATTTTTTAATAATTTCGTTCATACAATTCTAAACTGTCATTTAATCTTTAAAGGGTATATGCTTTAAAAAGGTTCAAGTCGCATTTGCCATAAAATGATATGTTATTGCTGTTTGTATTGCAACGTGTTCATGTGCTTCTGCGAATTTCCAAATTACTCGATTTGGCCAGACTATCAACATGTAGTTTTACTGCGAGATTTTGAAGAGACTGAGGGAAAATTTCGTGCAAACGGCCCAAATTGTGGAAGAACAAAGACTGGTTGCTCCACCATGACAACACGTCCGTACAGATCTCGCTCATTATGAAAGAATTCCTGGTAAACAACAACATGGCAACGGCCCCCCATCCTCCCTATTCTCCTGACCTAGCACCCTGCGACTTCCATCTCTACCCTAAAATGAAAACGCGACGTTTTGACTCCATTGGAAATATCCAAGCGGAATCGCAACTGTTCTTGAACTCCCTACAGCCTTCGGACTTCCAGGAGTACTTCCGGAAATGGGAAAATCGCTGGGATCGATGCACATGTGGCGGAGATTACTACTTTGAAGGTGACAGCGGAAATTAGAATGTAAAGTATGTTTTCTGCTTTTTACAAGAAAATTCTCGGAAATTTTGGATAGCACCTCGTATATTTTTGAATTATACACTTCAAAATTAGAAACACTTGGATGTATATAAACTCGAATAAAAATAATAGCATTGCCTTTAAATTTCCTAATATTATCAAGTGGCTTCGGAAGATAGTCTCAAAATCAATAATTTTTTCTATGGAAAAATAAATATTCCCAAACGACTTTTCACCTTAAATGTTACAAAAAGAAGAAAGAACAATATAATACATATTTTCTATCCACAAAATACAATTTAGAAACATAGTACAAACTACGAGCGGCGATCATAAATATATAATATTCACACAGAAGAGATCCATAGAGAGGAGTGTTAGTGGTAAGGTTAGCCTTTCTCTACCTATGCATCAAATAATTCGACATTCATCTTCAAAAGATGGATGAGCTGTTGGAGGACATGTTTGAAGAAGGTCTCCCATGGTGCAATTTTGGCAGATTGACTATTGATAACTTTTGGAACAGGCTTATTACAATGGATGAATACGAACCATATACTGATCTAGAAACTAAGGAAGAGAACAAACTGCGGAAGCATGCGTCAGGGCCCACCATTTCGGAAAAAAAAACGCTAACCCAGCCGTCATCATGGAAATTCATGCTGAGTGTTTTGTGTTCTGATCCTAATAAGATTATGCTTGTAAAGTCACCATGATAACTGGGAACCATTGCCAGGACCTCCTGAAAAAGTTACGGCAAATGCTCAGGTAGGAGGGTGCGTCTTTTCCAGGACAATGAGTCTGTCCGTTCAATATAAGAGACCATGAAAGTTATAGGTGATCTATACGAAATTTCGCCCCTTCTGCCTTACTCCTACGATCTGACACTTCCTCTCACCTAACCGAAAGAAATAATTGCGTTGAACGCGCTTCCAAAATGACAATGAGATCATTTCAGAAATAGAACGCTTCTTCAACAGGCAAGACTTTCTTGAAATACGGCCTCCAACACTCGCTTGGGAGAGTGTGTCAAATTATCTGCTACATGTGTAGAAAAGGACTAGCCTTACCACCAATACTCGTATCGGTGGAATACTCTTCCTTCATTATGATTGTCACAACTTTATGATCGCCCTCGTATAAATTGACTTAAAAATTACAATTCGTTATAATCTAAAATCAACAAGCAGAACTACATTTAAACGAAATATGAAATTTTAATTTCTAGAGTACAGAAAACTCGAGAATAGATAGGGAAATCAACCATTCAGATCTTGATATTAACCCTTTGGTTTCTTACCGTCTATAACTTACGTACAGTATTAAATCAATGATTAAGTTGACTATTCTCTAAGCTTATCGATTCATATCCAAATGGTGTTATGCTAAAAGCCTTATGTAGAATCATTAATGTTTTATTATTGTTAACTCGTACGAACAGTAAAGAAATATATATTATAGTTGAATAAATTTCTTGCACAGAGCTGTTTAAAGCGTCGCAGAACACAGCAGATGTCGTTAGATTCTCGGCAATTTACTCTAAATATTTAATAATCCGTACTTCGTGTTGGCCAGTAGTTTCATGGGTCTCTTGTTATAAATTTCCATTTGAGGAAGCCTTTTATTTAGCCACCATTGATTAACACCACAAAAGAGTGATTGTTTTGATTGGCCTGCAAAAGGAAGGAAAATATATTGAGAGCACTGATTTTCCTACTCGAAAAATCTCATAAGTCAGAAGCACCGAAGTCGATTAATAATATCATCACCCATTGATGCAGCGAGGGAGAAGGGGGAATACGTCAAAGGAAATGGGATGGGGAATGTTAAGAGGGAGTTATTACAACAAAAGGTTATCCCCTCTCTTCCCATTTCTTCTTCTGTTATCCCCCATCCCCTACTATTTGTTCGCCTTTATTTTCTCTCCATATCTCCTTCTTATTCGTTACTCCCTCCCTCTTCTTTCTCTTCCCCTTTCTCTCTCTCTCTCTTACTAATTCTGACTGCGTAATAGTCTCGTGCTGCCGTGGAAGCACATGGGACCACGTGGGCTCGCCTTGTTATCATCGATTAAGCACGCGACGGGGCTCGAAAATGGGATGAAAAATTGGGTAATAAGATTTGGTGCTTGCCTTACCGACTGAAGCGGTTGAAAGAAGAACGATGGATGCCGTTGTCACGGTGACCACGACGCGTCGCCCTCACGCGTTCGCTCCCGAGCCCACTTGCCCGTACCCCCAGACGGTGACAGGCCGAAGCTACGTGTGCGTTTTTCTCTCTCCTGCCAGCTTTTTCTATAAGATTACGTTTTCAAATCCCCATGAACAACGTAAACGCAATTGACTATAGGGGAACAAATTGTTCTTAAGAGAAAAATCCAATGAACAGATAGACAAACTCTAATACGCTCCTCTTTCATATCGTCCGTTTTTTTATGTGTGCGTAAAGAGAGCATGAATGATTAAATCTGTTTGATTTCTGAGTAATATTGTTGATAGAGATGTTGCTTCTTTTAAGTTTATTTAATAAACAAGAATAAAAATTACTTAAAATAACTAAAAAATTTTAAACATTGTTAAGGATTAATATTGCAAGAACTGTTAGGGTGAATGGATAAATATAGAACTGTAATATGGATTAAGTAAAAATTTCACACGTTTTGTATAAGGATACGTTAAATTAATAATATCACTGTTAAATCAGAGGTACGCTCAAAGTTTTATTTACTTTTAATGCACTTTTGCTGATTATATTAGAGATGTCATCGCATTGCTCTTTTGGCTTACTGTAATTTTAATTGAACGATTCTGGCCTTTCATGACCATTGTTGTTTTGTTATTATTAAATTATTAGCATCCCCTTTCAGGTAATATCACTGTCAATTAAAGAATCTTTGTTGCTATAGAATGTAATTAGGCACAATGGTAACATGTTTGTCGTCCTTAACAAATTTGGCGTACGGCATTTCATAATCTTTATCTTTATAACGTTGCAAAAGCACGTTGAAACAGCACGTCGCAAAAGCACAAGAAGGTTGCAACACAAACACCAATAACTCACAAAGAAATGCACCTACGATTATGAAACTTGGCAAAGCCACAGCTGAAAGGTGCACCAAAAGGCATCTAGCGGCAGAACCTCGTATGCTTTTGGTTTGGGCGAAATATTCAAATTCTCGGATATTTTAGGCAGCACCTCGTATATAACTGAGTTAGTCTAGCACGAGAAGAGTGGTTTAACCATTTTCTCAAATAATGAAGTCATTTCTTACATTTTCTCAAAAAAAATGCAAAGGATGGTTAATATAAAGTCAGACTTCTATAAAACGCTTTTAATTTAGCCCTTTCTATGAAAAGGTTAAAGTCCTAATCTTATTGCTATAATCAGTTACGGGATTTATCTGTTGAGTGAAAAGTCCCACAGGTAATTTGGTTATAGGTCACTTTAAGTTTAGTTAGTAGACATTTTGGTGCCTATGATCATATGACAATAACGTATTCCAGGATTGGGATATTGTTCGTTATATACCCTTGTGCAAATTAATTGAGACAAAGCATGTTTTCTATATTACTCGTATTCCTGTACTCAAAACAAACACGAAAAATCAGTTTGGTCTTTTTTTTTATGTTGGCTGATGCAATTATTAAATCAGCAACAACGCTACTGCATCAACATTTGGAATTCTGTCCGACCGCTATAGTGTACCTTGGCTAGTGCAGTCGTAATGACAACTACAAATGAATCCTGACGTATGTAAAAGCTACAAATGACATATGTAGAAGAAAAGAAGGACGAGACACAAGAATCCTGGAAAAAAGCTGACGTTTCGGTTACAGGGTATCCTTTGTCAAAGCAATGAGTGAAAAGTGATGTATAGTTGTCTATAGTTAGCAGCTACAGTTTTTCATCAGATTTTAGAAGCCTACAGATGTAATTTGACCGCCGTTCGAGATGGATGTGACACCTAGGAAACGCTAAAACACAGCCAACCTAACCTAACCTAAACTAACTTATAATAGTTGATGTGAGTTTAGCAACTGTCAGCCGTGTCATCAAGTTGAATCAGGAAACCGAATCGGTTTCTCCTAAATATAAAGGAAAGGGTCGTCGTAAGAAGAAAACAACTAGAGATGACACTTGCTTCGACAAAGCAAAAGGATCCTCGCAAGACTTGAAATTGTTTGTTTCAACTAATTTTCACAAGGGTGTAATTACGGAGGGTTGATTCAGATAAAATGAGACGACTTTGCAGTTCTGTTACAATGGTGTAATACCATGGCGCCACCATCGGTTGTGTTCGATGTGAGAGCCACGTTGTTGGACTATCGCCCGGCACCGTAATTTCCACTGAAGTAAGCTGAGTTTGAGGGACTCCATGGGAAGTTCGTTCCACACCTGCTGACACACTTTCCATAGCCCATCAACGGTTCTTGGTCGGCGACTTCCGAGCCGTCGTTTCAGGAGACCAAAACCACAGAAATCCATCGGTGATGCATCAGGAGATTTTACAGGCACATGAGAGAAGGGCATAACTCGTATGCC
>JAHWFO010081800.1:543016-578578 GCA_023313115.1 Rhysida immarginata
ATTTCACAATTTTCCCCCATTATAAGGAGATAAATTCATTTCAAATTTAATTAATATTTAACCTCCTTACATCAATAAAAAAATAAAGAATTATTAAAAGTAATTGAAACGCCTTCCCAAAATATCAAACATAATTTCCATTCGGAAACACAGCTATGTTCAAATATTGAACGAAAAAAAGAAGAGAAGGTAGAATTGGTGAGAGGGTGTGGGATGATGAAAGTAGGGAGGGGGGAGATGGAAGGGGCTTTTAGAGAAAGCAGATATTAGAGAGGGAGGCGAATGGAGGTAGATGCGTGCTCAGTCTTGCACATAACTCCCCCACAATCGGTTCCTCTTTCGAAAGTTGTAATTTGCGGTGGTCGCAATCAGAGCGATTGAACAATGCAAACCCCGCTCTACTGACGTCATTTTCCACTTGCCTGCCTCTCAACGAAGGCACTGATAACGCTAATGGAGAACGAGAGGAAAAAAGAGAGAAAGAAAGAGGGTATAAGTTATATATACATGTGTAGGGAGGGTAAGGGGTTAGGTAGACAAATCTTGATAAGAAAACTTATTTCTTTGGAACACTAAACAAAAAATGTGTAGAATTTAACTGAAAATCTTCATTGTTAGCTTTAAATCAAGAATTAATTTTGTCCCCATATTTCATTTTACTTTTTCAATATTCGGTGAGAAAAGTATTGGCATTTTTTCAACGAATTAAAGAGCTTTCAGTTATAATTTCAAGCATTCGATAGTTCATAAAATTTGAATATTGCCTGCCCAGCAAAATATTTTGCAAGTTGAAGTTTATTCGTTTATTAAGAAATATAACCGAATAAATATAACCTTGTCCATCCTACGTATAGAAAGAATTCTCTAAGTATACCGAATTAATTAAGCACACCTGATAGTAATATTTGTAAAAATCATTATAGTGAAACTGTTTGCTGAGGAGTAATGCTCATTACTGTGGAAGAAGTTTAGAAACAACCGCTCTAAGTTGAGGAATAGCTAGCGAAAGTCGATTACAGGACTATTGGGGTTTAAGTCCATTGTCAACCATTAATCTTTTCCACACTCGTCAAGAACTGCTGCAATAGTAAAATATTAACCCAATCAAATAATTATAAGCTCAGAACAAACACTTCATCGAGACCTGTATACATCCCAAAATAACTCATATAGAGAAGAAAAATTGCCTGACGTAGATCCAAAAAGCATCGTCACCTGCCCATCAAAGATTGGCGATGCATTATATAATTTGACTAATCAATATTTTGTTTGCATTCCCATGACGGTCATATGAGGTTTATGCGAAAGGCTGGAGAAGCCTTCAAGTAACTAAAGACTGACCAAAAAAAGTCGCCGTCGAATATTCAATATGCAAATATTAAGGAGCTAATCACAGGCTTATTATTGCAGTTATGTGCGGATTGCGCAGCCAATGCCTCCTTTAACTTGTCCTTGCATTAGTCTATCACTTCATTCGTTTGGAAAAAAGATGTGTGTAGACGCATTCATTACCTAGATCGTGGAAAAGATGTCACCAAATTTCAGAAGGGACAAATTTTTGACCTATTCCAAGCAGAAAAAACATGCAAAGATGGCGGTGATTGCTATAACTGGAGTAAGAACTGTTCATCCCATTATTATCTAAACCATCAATCTCGAGGAGTAACTGCGAACGGAAAAAAAATTCTTAATAATCGTGACTGGAGATCAGTAAAACGCATGGTGAAGGCAACCCGAAGAGATTCCGCATTAGAGCTGGCGGAGAAATTTAACAAAGGAGCCAAAAGCAAATCCACACTCACAATGCAAAGGGAATTTAAAGGAATGGGACTATTCAGCTGTTATGCCACAAGGAAACTGCTTGTCATTGAGACCAATAGGAAAAACGATTGCTCTTCGCCCGGAGGCACAAAAATTGGAATGGGAAAAAAGTCATATGATCTGGTGAATCCAAGTTTACCATATTCCAGAGTGATGGGCGCATCAGGGTAAGAGACCCTCACGAAGTAGTGGACCCGTCATGCGTAGTACATCCTGTCCAAGCCTTGGATGCAATATGATGAACTGGGTTATCTTCTGTTGATCTGATCTGGTTCTGCAATGTTATACAGTAATAAAATGACAGCCAAATGACAGCAAAAATTTGGTTAGCCAAATACCTGAATATACTGGATTTACGATGGCACTGGAATATTCCAGGACGACAATGCAGAATTCACCGAGCTTGAATTGTAACTGACTGATTCTGGTCTCGTGATCAGACATTTCAACAAAAGCAACTACAGACTCATGATCCTTAGTCATGATCTACTTAATCCTGTAGAAAGTTTTAGGGATGTATTGCAGAAGGGCATACGAAAGGGTTCCATTCTCCCCGTCTCACTGCAGGATGTGGACGAAAAATTACTGAACCACGGGACAAAATAGACGTAGAAGAAGATCCACGAACTTGTTGAATCCATGCCACGGCGAATGCGCGCCGTTCATCAAAGCGAAAGGCGGCCCAACTACATATCAACTGCGTGACTTTTTTTGGCCAGGCAATGTATATTGCTTCTAGAAAGCATGCGGAAAAAAGGTATAAGTGCCATATCTTGGAATGCTTATTTGGGTATCTGAAATAAGTTCAGTGAGTGATAGTTTTAAATAATGAAGTTGTTACACTTGTCCAGTTTATAAAATATTGTCAAACAATGGATTCACAATTTCGAGATGATAAGTGTGCGATAGCATTGCGAATGATTGCTTTTAAAAGCACCAAACGGAAGTTCCAAACTCATATGACGTTGGGACATTGAGAAATTTTGGGACAATGATTGAACATTCTGTGTAGAAGAAAAAATAACGCTCCCCGAAATTGGCTGTTCCTGAGAGTCATGGAGTGGGTCAAATCTTGATAACTTGATCTTCACTTATATTGATAGCATGCTTAAAAATTATCTAATCTGTAATTAAAGGATTGATCTAACTGCATATTAAAAAATAAAGTGAACATTCCGTAAGTTTTTGTCCGGTGAGTTTATATTTAGAACTAAGCAAAATAAATAATTATCTATTTTTCAAAATATGCATTTCCGTAATCTCTCCCGTAATTTGTTTTTTTTTTCATTTGAATAGTAATGAATCTGTGTTGCAGTATCGTATAGAATATTTATAGCTATGAATGAAATACATGAGATTTGTAGGCCTGCAAGGTATCTTCAAATAAAAATTTTGTTTTATAGCGGTTTCTTTTCTATTGGCGCAGTACATAACCTCAAGCTGTCACAAACGATAATTAGAGATGTTATCGCTAGAAATGATGGCAAGATGATATATTGTCTACACAATGGTTGCACTGTATAAATTGATGAAGGATAATCTAAGAAAAATTACATTTTCTTTTCGGTTATTATAGAAAAAAAATCCAAAGCTACCCTAATCCATAACGGGCCTGGACACTTTTTTAACTGCTATTTTCTCTATTGTTAATTTGATTCGTGAAGGCATTAAGACTCTGGATTTTTTATCGTTTGCTCCAATTTGTCACGGATTTAGGAAAAAAATATACGCTTATGACGTCAGAGGCGTTGGAAGATCTGCATCGTCATCCCTCTTTTTTTTTTCTTCTTTCCTTTTTGTTAACTTTTTTCCCCCTCGCTCTCTATTTAAAGATAGAAAAGAGACTAGGCATGCCCTTTTCATTCATCTAATGCTCCGTGAGACCAATGAAAGAAAAGAATTACTCGAGACAACGAATTAACAGAAGTGAAATAATCAATGAGGTAATTGAACAAGGGGGCAGAAATGAATAGCATGGAAAAATAAATGGCAACGATTAAGAGCAACGTCATGTTTGGATGTTGGCCTACCCCTAACCCCGCCGCCTTGATCTCGTTCCCGCGGCTCCGTCGGCTCCTCGCCACCGCGTTTCCTCCATTTACCGTCCTTTGCGGTTTTCACATCTGTCGCCTGTGTTCTGTCAAAGTTGTAACAACTCTATTGAATAAGTAATCACGACATGCATTATTACATCGATAAGATAGGGAGAAGGGGAGGAAGTATGCTTTTATCCAGAGGAAGAACGGGTTTCACCCTGGGTCATATGAACGTCCGAACTATTCTTATCTGTCGATCGTTTTCTCACATCCTCTCTCTCTCTCTCTGCTTTATCGCGAACTCTGATCAACCCAATTGGTTCTGTGTATGTATGTGTAGTGCAGGGAAGGTTTCGGGTAGCTTTCAATTAGGAGCAGTGCAGGGAAGTTTCTTTGCGTCATGCTCACAAAAGAGAGTGGCCACAAAGAAAAAAAAAAAGATTCGTACAAATTTCTCGCTAAATAAGCTGTAATTACACATCGGGTCGTGTGAAACAAAGATGGTATCTTCGATTCCAGCTGTGTGAGAAGAAAAGGAGAAAGAACATTATACGTTGTGGTTGGATGCTCACTTAATGCTTGATTATCTACCGTAAAACTTGAAACATGTTTTCAACTCATATAAAAGATAAAAATATTTGCATACTCAATCTTATAGAATATAGAGAAAACAAAGTACAAATAAACATCAGAATAATTTATTAAAGTGTTCTTTAATTAAATATTTTTGTAAATGCATTAATAACCTTCAAAATGTAAAGAATGGTACGTATGATATAAGAGCGCTTTTGACTTTCTGACCTAAGTAATTCTACTTTGAAAAATTTAACTACAATTGTTAGTATAACATACGTTTCCTCGTCTTCATAGGTGCTTGCAATAGAAATTAATTTTTTTTATGTAATTTTTTTTTTACACTATCATTGAACTCCTATTTTTAAATGTTCAAAATATGTTTATATTTAAGATTTGCTTCATATATATTTAATAATTAATTTTTTCATTAAGGTATATAGTAGTGCTAAGTTCAGTCAAATTGCTTTTATTATCTGAAATGAATTGTTCAAATTAGAAAAAATTAAAAAATGTTATTTTTGATAGGAAAAGTGAATAATGTCTACCTATTTCTTTTAAACTTAATTCTTTGCTCATATCAGACATTTTCCTTTGCAATGAACCCCGTCGCAAATACTTGTGATGAAATAAATTAATTAAACCTAACTGGAAAATTGTACCAATAATTACAAATTTTAAATTTAAATCCCAACTGAAAAATTGACAACTAGATATAAGCAACGCCATTTATAAAATTCCATGCCAAAATTGTAACTTTAATAATTATTATATCGGGCAGACTTCGAGATCTCTAACACGAACGAGCCATCTGATAAGCGATTTGAATAATGCATAGCAATTCTTTGCGAGTCAAAAAACATACTTCGAAATGGAAAAAAAAATAAAATAACTGTTCGAGAAAATAATTTTGGGAAAACGTTAATTAAAGAAGCATACTTACTTATTTACTTTTCAAAACCCGCTTATCCGTTAGGGTCGCGGGGGCAACAGACCTATGCAGGATCTCCAGCGATCGCGATCTTCCGCCAGCAGGCGCATGTCCTCCCTAGTAATACCCAAGCGACTCGAACCAAGATTCTCCATGTAGTCTAGCCACCTGGTTCTAGGCCGACCCCTTGCTCTCTTACCCACCGGCTTAGAAAATAACAACTGCCTCGGAAGACCAGTTTATGGCATCCGTATCACGTGGTCATACCAGCGCAACTGAGATCTCTCAATGCGGAGAAGTAGCGACTCAACACCTAAAGACTCCCTTATTGTGCTGCTGTGCACTCTATCTAGTAGGGTAACACCTGCCACACCTCTTAGAAATCTCATTTCGGCCGCTTGTACCCGCGATCGCTCTCTTTCGATCATTACCCAAGCCTCATGACCATAGGTGAGAATGGGGACAAATAAAGATTTGGAGACGGAGAGCTTGGTTTTGTTACCCAGCTCGCGTTTCGTTACCACGGATCGCCAGAGTTCACGTCTGAGACAGCTTGCTGCACCATCCGAGCATCCAATTCTTTCTCCTGCCGTCCATCACTCGTGAATGCAATCCCGAGATACTTGAATTTCTCCACCTGTCTCAATGAGGCTTCCCTAATATGGAGAGCGCACTGAGCAGGCTGTCTTGAAAGGACCAGAACCTCAGTTTTAATGTATTGGCCAGGAATGAATAAAGACATAGAACAAATTGTCACAACTTGTACAACGTGTGCTGCACATAGAAATCAACAACAAGCCGAACCTTTAAGAGCACATGAATTCCCGCAAATACCTTGGGCTAAGATAGCTACGGATCTTTTCCAGTGGAAAGGGGAAGTATACCTACTAATCATTGACTATTTCTGAACACTTAAGGCAAATTGACACAGCATCAGTAATAACATCTCTCAAAAGAGTTTTCTGCAGACATGGAATTCCAACCACAGTGATGTCGGACAATGGACCCCAATATGCGAGTTATCAGTTCCGATGCTTTGCTAAACAGTATGACTTTAACCACATCACAAGCAGTCCGTGTTATCCTCAGTCCAATGGACTAGCAGAGAAAGGAGTACAAATAGTAAAAAACCTGTGGAAACGAGCAAATGAGGACGGAAGTGATCCATATATCGCACTATTAAATTACCGTACAACACCTTTAGACGATGGAAGATCACCAGCCGAACTACTTATGGGCCGTCCCTTACGTACTAGACTGGCATTGTTGCCTGCAACGCCAAACTCAGAGAGAATAAAGAGAGTGAATCCGAGTAAAGGCAGATTACTCCCAGAACTTCGAGTGGGTGACACAGTGCGAATCAGACATCCCAAGGGAAGATGGAGAACATTGGCAAAAGTTATTCAAAAGTTACCACACCGCTCGTATGAACTACTAACAAAGAACAATGTAGTTCTCCGTCGCAACAGAAGACATCTACTGCTAGTGCACGAGCCAGTGATTCCCTCTACCTACATCGAGGATGAACTGCCGATTCCAGTCACACAAGAACAAAACCCAGTGAGGAGTGCACCGACAGAACCACCTCCGAAAAGATCCACCAGACAGAGGCGGATTTTCCTGCCCCCCCCCCCCCCGTTGCACATTACGTTGATCAGTTCCTTAAAGTCCAGTTGCTAATTATCAATTCGATACTGTAAAAAAAAAAAAGACCGAGGCAGTGTGCCATTTTATTTCCTTCGTTTTAATGTGACAGTTTACTCGATGTCAGGTAAAATTGTATTTTCTTTTTCCGGATAGGACACGATTGCATATTAAGCATTTAGAATCCGATCCGTGTTAAATGAAAAAAAAAAACAGATTCTCCCACTCTGGATTAAATACTGGTTCAGTGATATTATGCTTTTTCGGAATGTGCGCCATGTTATGCGAGACGAAAAACAAGCAAGTATCAGTAACAAAAGAAATAATGCCTCATTTAACGGACTCGCCCCCGTAAAGTCTGGCAACACTGCATAGGAAAAACTATACCCACTCCCCTCCTGAGTTTTGGACTATCTCCTTGGCTTTGCCCGCGAGCTTTTTATATTGCACGCGGGCGACGTGCACGATTTGGACGGCCCTGGTTTAGAAGAACTTTTAAAGTTTGAGCCTAATTTTATCGATGAAGACAAAGAGATATTTATATTTTACAGATATTCCTGTTTTATTTTTGATGGATTTTAAGAATCCGTAGTCAGAATTTCAAAAATCCGAAATTTTTTAGTACAAAAGCAGATTCTGTTCGTGTGTAATAAAAAGTTTTAGATATTTGAAATTCTGACTTTGAATTTTAAAATTATCAAAAAGTAAAGTAGGAATATCTGGAAGATCTGTCCTCTATCTCTTTGTCTTCATCGATAAAATTGGGTTCAAAACTTTAAAAGTTCTAAACATTGAGAAAACATCAAGAATAAAACGTTTCTCAAATTGTATACAATCTGAAAATATTATTAGAAATAGGGGTTCCTATTTAAAATTGGCTCCTTTCCCAACCTTAGGGTGGGGGGGGGGTCGAATTTGGTATCATTGGATAGCTTTTTGAAAAATATTAAAGACTTGTTTTCGTTTTTTCGATCCGATGTGTATTTCTCCACATATTCTCCGATATAGTCCCGATATTTTTGTTATACCCTGTATATCACTTACTGGAAAAATTCTTCAATATTTAGTAGTAAGTGTATAATAAAGAGTGGAAAAGGAATGGTTTAATTCCAGGTCGGAGATTTTTTTTTTCTATTTTCCAATTTATGATATTACAAATCCTGTCAATCTCTGGTCCATTTTTACCCGTGTTATCCAAAAAATAGTGGAATATGTACAGATAAATTTGATTGCCCCTAATTAAATAGCGCCGTTGACTGAAGCAAGGACTTTAAGTATCGCATTGTTGATTAAAAAGGATGTGGATTGCGATAATTGAATTACCGTATCTATCATAGTTCTTACAAAGTGTTTCATTACATTAATGATTAAGTTATGGGTTTTGAACAGTATTTTGTAAGGAAAAAAAAATCTTTTGGAAACGGTAGAAAAGATTTTTGCCGTATTGAACGGAGAAAATCCATTGTTTTTACATTGGTTCTAGATTAGGAATCAACAAATTGAAATTGAAATAAAATTTGCTGGGTGAAGCTTCTCTGACAAGGGCCTATAAAGTTCTTTTATGATAGCAGTTGCAAGAATTAAATTCAGAGTTGGAAGTTTAGGTTAAATACAACATCTCGTGATCGAGTGAAATTTATGTAATGAAAAAGCAATGCAAATGATGTTATTATAAGCCGATTTAACTCTAAAAATGATGGCTCGTTATAATAATTTTATTCATTTATTCATAGGAGTTTTCGAACCGGGTTCTAAAAAAATTAACGTTTCTGTAAGAATAAATTTAAATACATATATTTTTAAAATATTTTGCAAAAAAAAATAGCTTGTTTATTTATTGACCATATTTGTTAAAAGTTTACTTCACAATTGCAAGTTGATATATATTTTATCATTCTCTTTGTCAGAACATGTTTTATTCTAAGTAATTTGTTCTCAGTTTTTAATATATAATAATTTCTTATAATTTTTTTGTTGGATTGCAGTAATTAAAGGAAAGAACTTTAAAAAAATCATCTTCCTCGTCTATTTACAAAAAATATGCCGAATTGTTTTTGAGGTTTCCTTTCACAAGAGAAAATCAACGCTCTCAATTGTTCTTTTTCCCCCCTTTCTTGGCGATTACTTTAACCATGTAGCTCCCGAGATCTAGTCGCGATTACATTCTAGTAGTCTCTTAAACGAAACCGAACTTTATAAAGATACAAACTTAGAAACGACAACGGCAATAATAATCATTAGTCTAGTGTAATCGCTGTTAATCTGAAACGACTGCCAAACTCTTCCCGGACTGACTCGCAGCAATCACGGCTGCCTTTAACTTACACCGCATTACACACTTCAAACTCCTAAAAAAAACTTTCTTCGAGTTTTTTCTCTCTACCCTCGTACTAAGTTTTCTTTTTCAATTCTTCCTGCCCTGTTTCTTCGCTCTTTTTATTCCCATCCACCCAGTCACCATCGCTCGGGCACTTTTTTTTCCCCTCCTTCTGTAAAATTTCGTTTCTAGTTCTTCTTTTGCTCAAATGTTGCACCAAACTTTTTTTGCCGGCCATTGTCTTTTCAGTGCGCGTGCAAATGCCTCATTTTATTCCTTGTTTCTCCCTACCCCTCCATCCCGTCCCTCGTTGGTAGGGTGCGCAGTTGTACTCGATTTCTAACACCCTCCTCCTCCTCTTCGTTTGCACTCGACTGCGTTTACGATGGCCGCCATGGGGGGAAGGCTGGAAACGCGACTGCGCATGCGCTCCACTGCACCGCGCACGCTTCACCATGTAACTCGACCTTTCCTATTTCACCTCCCTCCCATCCACCTACACACACACACGCACAGAAGCCTACGTTTTTCTCTCTCTCCAGTGCTGACGCCGCAGAATTAGCATTTTCTCGCTCGACAAGGCAATCGGGCAATCCGCTATCCACCCCTCCCACTCTTCTTTTTTTTTTCCTCTCTTACTCTCTTCTTTCTACTCACTCTTTCTTTTTACGGGGAAAAGTTTTTTTTTTTTCGTTTTTAAATTTTTTTTGGGTGGGTGTTTTTTTCGTGTTGGAAGCACGTGGAAGAAGCGATAGTCCAGTCGTCCGCCCCACTCGGAATATCTTTCCCCACCATATTCGCGGTCATTTCTTCCGCGTCTGCGCGCTTTGTCGGCTGCGGCCAGTGCCATCCAGCGAACGTTTCATTAAATAGTGAATCAGGGGAGACGGAAAAGCGGAATAAAACGGAAAAATAAAAACAATCAAGGGTGAAGACACATTAAAAAGAGAGGAAGGAAACAGGGAGTGCGAATGGGGAATGAGGGGAGAAAAACACGATTCCTCTTCACTATGCTAATAAAACGATTAAAATTCCCGATAACATGAAGCGGCAGCTATTCATTTCCCTTTCCCCACTCATCCCGCCACCCACCTTCATTTCTCTCTCTTCTCCTATCGCTCCATCTACCTGAGCGTCTTGTTAGGGAAAAAATCGCAATCTTCCGTTTTTAACACCGCATTTTCGCCCAACTGATAAGAAATGCGAACGATAAGAGAAGGAGTCGACCGGGCATCAAATGGCGCCGAACAAACAACAGCGGCTCGTGCCAACGTGCTGAACGTGCACTTCACGCGTTGCCAGCACCCGCAAAACCTTATTGGTTAATGACGAGCGAAGAACAAAAGGCAATCGAATCGGAGACGATTCGGCCTCCCAACAACGACTTTAATCCTTGCGAACAAACTGCGGCGAGATAAGCAGATTTCTAAAAGTGTCCCTCGGGACGGCACCAACGACTCTTACCCAAGGAGTTGACGATCCGTTTAACGCTTATTAATATCGGAAAAGATAAGCGCACCTTTAAAATTTAATTACCGTTGCCGCTCCTGGGAGAAACGAATTGAAAAGACAATTGCTAGAACCTTTATTGTTTCTATTTTTCCCTCCCGAGGATTTCGGCGAACTATTTTAGACAAACCTGGGGTACTTCACTAACTTAAGTTGAATCCTTAAGAATAAACACGGAAAACGATTAATCAAAGAAGCTCAAATATCTTCTCTGAAATCCCTTGCCAAAACATTATCGAGAGATAAAATCTTTTAAGTTTCGCAAACCCGCTATAAACATCTTCAATATTTTTTTTGCTTTCTAAGTAGTAAATACATTTCTAATAAAATGATGATTCAAAATTGTTTAGTTCTATATTTGTTTACTAACAAAAAAAGTTTCCGATACTTTTACTATCAGAAAGGAATTAAAAAAATCTCTGATAATACTTTATTCAGTGATCAAATTTTTTTGGATCCCGCAAAAGCAATGGTACGTGTCCTAAGTTTATAAGTTCCACAATTTCTAAAGTAATAGAAATATAAGCATGGTTACTGGATATGTATTCAGGAAAGGTGGCTCACCAGAGCTCAATGATGGTACTATGCAACAAATCTGTACGCGTTATTTCTGTCATTCTGTAAATACTCCATTCAACTGTAAGTGACATCAATGAAACCGTTAAGTGGTAGGCAAAGAAAATAACAGAGAGAGATCGTCGTGTGTTAATGCGTGTGACACGATATAGTCGAAATCTTCAGATAAAAACAGCTGCTACAGAATTCTTCCAGCATAATCACCATTCTCCGAGAAATGACTACCCTGAGGTTTTCCATGGCCGTATTGCTGCTCCTAAGCACAACACCAGGGCCGCCGCCAGGGGGGGACAAACGGGACTCTAGTCCGGGGCCCCAACGGAAGGGGGGCCTCGTCAGCCACGCATCAGGCACGAGAAAGAGCCCAGAGGGGCCCACACGAACCCAGTTGTCAGGGGCCCAAACATTTCTGGCACATTTCTGGTGGCGGGCGTGACAACACCATCATAATCAATGTGAATTAACGTCTAGAACGGTGTACATCTCAACTAAACTGAATCACGTGTTGTGGAGCGAAGAATATTCATGCGCATTCTGGCAATTAAGCTTAAATGGTCTAGTTTGGGTCTGGCGAATACACTGAAACTTCATGCGTGACAGTGTTTTTGCCTATTGTGAAGTTCTGCACAGTCAACATTGTGGCAACAGTTTGGGATTGAACCATTGCTATACATGACGATGGCCCTAGTCACAAAGCAAGGTGTGTGCAGGAATGATTTTAAGAAATGGCCTGGCCTGCACAGAGTCCCGATAAAAACCCCACTGAATACCTGTGGGAATTGGAGCAATGAAAAGAGCCACATCGTCCAAGATGTATAGATGAATGGACAAAAATTCTTGACGCTCCCCATCATAATTCGGTGGAGAATTTTCCTCCGAGAATAGATGCCGTTTCAAAAGCAAAAGGAGTATCGGCACCATATTAATTTCTTGAAATCATGTGCTCAGTGAAAAGTTCAAGTGTCCAGATCAAGGGCAAATTCGCGATGAGGAAAGTGTTATTCCAGAAGCATAGGAGACAGTTATGTGGTCCTTTAAATTTGGAGGTCTGGAAAAGACTGATGACGTGCTTTGTATGGAGTGTAGCATTGTATGGATCAGAAATATGGACACTTAGAAAGACTGACGAAAAGAAGCTATAAGTAATTGAAATGAGGACTTGGAGAAGAATGTCAGGACAAACTGGACCGACAAAATTTAAAATGTAGATGTTTTGGAAAGCGTAGAAAAAGACAGACAACTGCTGCGGAGAATCGGAAAGAGATAAAGCAACTGGATCGTCTACATCTTACGAGGTAGTGGATTTATAAAGGTCACGCTTGAAGGTAGAGTTAAAGGGAAACTCTCCAGGGGGGAAGAAGAACAAAATGTTAGATTGTTTGAAGTCAAGCAATTCGTACACCAACTTGAAGAAAGGAGTTTAATTTTTCACGGTGAGCATTTTCGTTAACTATAGAAGTCAGATTTCTATAATTTAGCTTTTGCTGCATTATCATTCTTTTAAAGTTTGATAAGTGAAGAATCAACATTTTTCAGATATGCTATCCGTAAGATACAACATCTGAAATAAGTTGTTTTATGTGCTTAAATATCATGCCTGTAAATCTCAAAATTAAGTCCATTGAAGAGCTGGTTAAGAGCTACAACGTATCATAGACTGAAACGTACCGCTGCAATCTGAGGTTGCCACGGTGGACTACCTAGGAGGTTCTTCTATCAAAAGAAATGGCACCGCAGACAATAACCCCCTGTTATCAGACAGTGTGACTTGAGACAATAAGAGCCGGTTCCTGCACTGTCCATGCATATGCGAAATTTTGATCATTTGAATATTCACTCGATGTGAAGTTTCGTTAATATCAGTCGAGTTTTTTTGTCGAAGACTGTATATGCTGTAATGTTTCATACGCTTTATCCACCTTTATCAGAGTTGTTTTTCAGATCTTCTTTAGAGTTTTATACCACATAGAATTGGAGAAGAATTTTAATTTCCCTTTACTATTTGGGCGATTCGGCCTAGTTCACACTTGAAAAACAGTTCTAAGAAAACTCGCCTACTTTTAAAAAGTTTTGCGTTCACTTGAACGAGCTTTCTACAACTTGAACTAATATGGCAACTTTTCTACAACTTGCTGTCAGCATGATGTCACAAGCCCAAGTCCCGCCCCTTGCCCTTCCCACAATTCCATTTCCAACGCTTCTCGAGAAAAAATGGCTTCCAACAAATGGCTAACGTGGTCCTCCTTGATTTTTGAAATGAGGACAAAATCTGCCGTTCAGAGGCTGTCGTCATACTAGATCAGGCCAGACAATTATAATCGCTCTGTTTCTGAAGTTGATAATTTATTTCTGTCTGGTCAAATGTCACAGATTTTGGGAAGATTTCGTTCCAATGGAAACGATGAATATCCGTTTTCTGGAACATACAGAGTTCTAGAAGAGAAGAAAAGTTAATTGCCTTATGACTGTGTATATTGCTTACCATAAAGAAGGTGATTTAGAACTCTGTTTAATTGAAACTAGGTATATATGACACTCTCATACGAAAACGCTGCTGTTTGGTCATAGATTTATTTTTTCAGTTGTAAAGCACATTAGACAAGAAAACGGCATCATAACAATAATATTCACGAGTGTCCCGTAACCAATATAGAGGAGAAATAAGCAACATTAGAGAGCGCATTCACCTGCGCAGTGAGCTATTTCGGATGCCAATATCGAGGCGAAATAGGCAACTGCGATTAGAGGACGGATGAGAGCGAAGCAGCGCTGTTTCAATACCACCTAGAGAGAAAGCCTACGCACGGAAAAATCATATATTGTTACATCATCTAGGGGTAGGGCAAATTTCGGGCTTATTATTGGCAGAAATGCGATTAACAATACCCTACCGTAGGTAATGTAACAATGTATGATGTTTCCGTGAGCAGGCTTTCTCTTTAGGCAGTATTGGCTGTTTACCCTGCAAAGACCGTGTCATATCTAGCATTTTCAAGAATATAATTCTCCATAAGAGGAACTGTTATTGCGAGAAGTGGGATAAGGATAGTGAGGGCTTCGCGCGCTCTATCTTATTTTTCCTGTATGGTAACCACTAAAATTTAGCGTGAAGTTTTTTTGATCATCAAGAGATGGCATTAATTTGATAGCACATCATGGCTTTACTATTTTAAGTGCACTTAATCACTGGAATAATTTTTTTTTTGATGCCGTGATTCTTTCACGGATGAAATATTAGTTATGCTATAATTTCGGGTTGTTATATAATGCGTACTCTTGAGATTTGCCATTACTGCACTCTGAAGCTTCAGGACATATTATGTATTATATTTTTTGTCGCCATTCGAAATTCTGGTTAAAACCCATTTAATAAGATCCATTTCATGTCTTAACACGTATAAAATTAATTCAGTCTATCAAAAATAGAATTCTCTCTGGCTTGGATGTACAGTCGGGTGCAAAAAGGTTTGGTTGGTATTAACGTCCTTTTGAACTGTTATGGTCATTTCAGGAGGGCGTTATAGGGGCCGCAAATTTTGCCTCGCAAGGGTTCTTTAACGTGCAACCGACAAACGACTACACGGGACCAATGGCTTTATTTCCCTTTCGAAGGAAGTGCGTGATCTCAGGATTTCTCCCGGAAAAATCCTCGTCGTTCTCGGCCGGGATCGAACCCGCGTACTCGGGCATCAGAGGCGATCATGCAACCACTGAACAACCGAGGCCGATCAAAAAGGTTTAGACTTAAGTCATAGTTGTGCACGAGAATAGCACATCCCAAGCGTATACATGCCACCCTATTTTCATTCAGAAGGGACAGGTCCAGTCTAATCTGCCTTGACTCTCAGTGAAAGTACCTGATTTTACAACCGATCAACATCCGGTAAGCTCAGTTCCTACGGAGCAAGTAAAAACCTTTTTGCACTGCACTGTACATTAGATGGATATAAGACACAGTAAGAAGAGAAAAAATCTGCTGTCCACAATGATATTTAATTCATACGAAAGAACAATCTCTTCCAAAAGCGTTTTCAATTAACTGAATGATGTTCGGCTTCCTTGCAATGCATTACACCAGTGAGATTAATCGGTTCAAGTAAGAAGTCGAGTTCGAATCACGCCGGACGATGCCATTTATTGTTTCTTAGCAACATGGATAGGCAGACATAATGTGTTATGTTTGACTGAAATCTAATTTTGATATTAATAAATAAACGTATATTATTGTTATTAAGTGGCGGAAGAAACGTATCTTCCTGTGTTTCTACCAGAGACAAATGAAAGAAAGAGACTGGCAGTGGCCTTCGCGCCGCCATATTGGGATTGGCAAGAAACAGCTGATCGCCCGAGGCAATGCATGTGAATCAATTGGTTTGGTTTGGTTTGGTGTTAACGTCCTTTTCAACTTCTATGGTCATTTCAGGACAGGTCATTTCAAATTTTGCCTCGCAAGGGTTCTTTAACGTGCAGCTGGTAAACGACTACACTGGACCAACATCTTTACTTCCCTTCCTAAGGAAATGCGTGATCTCCCTGAAAAAATCCTCGTCGTTCTCGCCCGGAATCGAGCCCGCGTCCTCGGGCATCAGAGGCGATCACGCAACCACTGAGCTAGCGAGGCCGATGTGAAACAATCGCAAACAATTGCTTATTACGATATGTGGATTAATAAATTGATTATTTTATTGAACTGAGAATTATTTCTTCCTTTTCTTTTAATTTAAAATTTTAAAATATTTGTCTTTTAAAATTCGTTAGGCATTGAATCAGCTATCTGGAGTCATTAAAAGTATACGTTATCGTTAGTTAATGCAATAAAGTTTTAAAAAAAAAAATCAGAAAAAAGGTTATGTTTACTAATACTTCCAGAAATCATCTACAAAAACAGCTGAAATTACATTGAGAATATATGCCGCCTTAGGTTTTTGCCAATCGTAACATGGCGAATGCTGCACTTTCGCTGGCACCAGTACCGCTCAGCGAAATGAATAGGGCATTGCCAGTCTCTTTCTTTCATTTGTCTCTGGTTTCTACTGTGACTGTTACTCTACAAGACCTTCTCTTCACCTGTGTTTTTTTCGTCCACATCAGTCTCCATAAGACTTCCACCTCATTTGTATTTCTCCACATTGGGTGACTTTAATTTAGATTTTATTATTTCATTTTATGTTATTCTATTTTCCATTAAAAGGAGTATATATGTTTAATCAATTGTATATTACTGTAACTCCTACTCTTATATAATTACATGTTTTTCATGAAATAATCAGTAGTAGAAAATAAACCTTAAGTTTGCTTGAGATTTAACAAAATAATAGTCTTCTAAATATATAAACTATAAATCTATTATGGCATTTCATAGGAATAGCTACCAATCTTTCGAAATGAAATATCTTCCGGGTTTATGTTTAAAAAATAACGTATCGGCAAACAAAGTTGTATCCAAAAGTGTGATCCAAAAGTGTGATCCCGGTGATCCAAAAGTGTATTACTTTTTTTTTACATTGTTAACGACATTTTCAGTGTTTGCTTTCCAGCAATTCAGTGCTTTCATAAGAATCACGAGGCAGGCGCAAATGACATTTTCAGTGTTTGCGCGTGCCTCGTGATTCTTATGAAAGCATTGAATTGCTGGAAAGCAAACACTGAAAATGTCGTTAGCAATGTAAAAAAAAAAATGTAACACACTTTTGGATCATCCGGTAGATATATTTGTTACGTGTTTAGTCATGCAGGTGTTTAGTCTGCGGACGAGATTCTCGCGAACTCTGGTGAAGATGTCCGGAGAATCACTGACTTCTCCACAGGCTGTAACAATTTTAGCTACAAGGTCATCGGGATTGTCGACTGGTGTGGCATACATCAACTGCTTGATGTGGTATTAGTCAAGCGATCCATTGTGCGACAATGGAGTTACATGTTTCGTTTCCTCTCTTTTAAAGGAGAGAATACGAACAATTTACATGTTTAGATCCTAATTTACATGGACCCTACCATTGCCGTCCGGGTAACGCACATCCAATCCAACCTCGTACAAGTTGCATTATCTCTGTAAGGATGCATTTCCGGTAGGAAAAACATTATTCCCCGCTACAAACTATACATGGTATTTCATTCTTGAGCTGCCTTTCTGAATCACTCTGTAAATGGCGGCATGAACAATTTCGGTATCAAAATATTACCGAATTTAAAAAGTAATAAGTCAAAAAATATTAATGTTCGAAATACAGAAAAAAATAAACTAAATATTTATTGATAAAAATAGGAAAGAAAATTCCACAGCCGGATTCGAACCAGGAACCTTCAGCCCTTCTAAGGATGTTTAAATTTCTTTCCTATTTTCATCAATAATTTAAACATCTCAGTTTTGGTGTAGGATAAACCCTCTTCGAACATTTTTGAGATATTTTTAAATATTTATTGCTTTGTTAATACGTGCATTAAATATTTCATCTGCAAAGACTATCTTACTGAAATAGAAAGCAGCGATTAATCTTTTCAGTTAAAAGCGGTGTAATACGCCACACCAGTCATAAACCTGATCCCTATTTCCACTCTGGACGGCCAAGTCCATTTTAAACTTCTACGATGTTCGTTCAAACTTCGGTTAGCTCAACTCCTGCCAAGCAAGTGAAAACGCTTTTGGAATAGACTGTACGTTTCGGCAGCTTTGCTGTATGAATTAAATATCATTGTGGGCAGCGGATTTTTCCTCCTTTTACCTGTAAGTAAATCTTCACAGTTGTTATTCTTCTTTACTTTTGAATATACGATAACATTTAAAATCTCTTAAATTCAAGCGCTAGCAATACCCAACCAATACTACTCCTTTCCATTGGATGTTTGTGTTTGTCCCCGGAATGCGTAAAAGAAAATAGTTATGTTTAATTCTTTGGATTGTATACAGATATTAGTCTTGTTTTCACAAGCGCAAAATGACTTAAATGTTGAAGCGCCCATAAATCTTACAAACCAATCAAAATTCTTTAAATGACAATATATGACATATGATGTTATTCGATTGGAAATGACGAAAAACGAAAGAAATGAATGCTCTACTCGTGAAATACTACGTTTGACAAAATCAACTTGTTTAAGGATTTTTCTCAATACGTAGGGATTAAAAACTGGGAGATATTAAGTGAGGGAGATGTATTTACCCCTTTAAACACATGTTATACTCTTCTTTTATTCCCCACTTTTTATCCCTATTTATATCCCCATTTTCGTACATCCTCACTTTTCGGGGGGGGGGGGTCCTGCTATTTTTCTGTAACTTTTTTAATTTCTTGTTTTGCTTGGGTTGTTTAAGTCACAAGGAAATCTCTCCAGTACAATAACAATTTTAAGTTGAATCATCCCCTAGAAAAGGGATCTAAGCGCCTTAAGTTTGTTTTTAAGAAAACAATGAAAATCAGTCATGATAAAAAAAATTTTTAACTTTGAATTCATGTCCCTTTATTAACCGACTTCAAAAAAGGAGATTATCAATTCGATGCGTATGTATGTATATATGTTTGTCCACGTATTTCGCAGAAACTAGAAATCGAATTGAAAAATCGAATTCTTTTTTTATTGGATTAAGTATCTTTCAACTTAGGGAACAGTCCAAGTTTCATCAAAATCGGTTCTGTAGTTTTCAAGATATGGACTGGTTATAGCTAGACGATAGTGAAAGTTTCATCAAAGTCGGTTTTTTTATACTCTGTTTAATCTTGTAAAAGCATGTTTTATTTCATTATACAACTTGTTGGTTTTTATTTCATTTATATTTTATTATTTTTTCGCGCAGAGTTTATTTATGAAAAAATTGGCGCTTTGATCTCTTTTCCAAGGGACGCTTCAATTATTGCTGCTAACTTATTTACATGGATTTCCAAAGCAATGTTTAGCAATCTTAATCAGGGTGCAAAATTGTGAACTTGCCATTTGCTTTATAATTTCTCTTATAATATAAAAATTATATTTATAAATTAACCTGTAAGAATGGGCAAGCTGTCATTACCAAAAAATGAACTTAAAAACTTTGAGGAATTAAATGTGAAAACATGAATGGATACGTGTTCGATAGTATGTATGGATGAGTGAATTGTGCATGATAAAACACAAGCTTGTGAAAGGGAAAATGGTGTATAAGATTTTTTGAGGGTTTATGAGAATAAAGCGTGAAACTATAAAAACAGAAAATTTATATATGATATTATATACTGTAAATTAAGAAATTCTAGGGTCCATTAGTTTAAGTAACTAAACCATATGCAAATAATTTTTGGCAATGGGCAATGAGAAATGCCCCATTTCGAGCATTTGTTGCAGTATGGCTCTCATTCGTTGAGTTGACAAATTATACCTCACGTTATTAAAGTTTAAATTGCTGTATTTAAATTCCTGGCCATATTGAATAATGACTGGATACTGCAGTTCATATCTTCCGATTGATTGGTTTGGTTTGGTTTGTTTGGTATTAACGTCCTTTTCAACTGCCATGGTCATTTCAGGACGGCGTTATAGGGGCCGCAAATTTTGCCTCGCAAGGGTTCATTAACGTGCAGCCGGCAAACGACTACATGGGACCAACGGCTTTACTTCCCTTCCGAAGGAAGTGCGTGATCTTAGGATTTTTCCCCTGAAAAAATCCTCGTCGTCCTCGGCCGGGGTCGAACCCGCGTCCTCGGGCATCAGAGGCGATCACGCAACCACTGAGCTCTTCCGATTGATACGAGTATGTTTTATCTTCGTAACGGTTAGTCCACTTTTAAAATTTATGCTTATTATTGAGTCTATTATCTGCACATACACTTATCGTCAAAAAAAAAATAAAAGTTGCACCCAGAAGGAATCGTCAGATTGAAAAGATATTTGAAAACAAGATAGTACTCACCAATAATAACAAATGAATAAATAATGAGCGTGGATATGACAAAATTTATTGGTCAAAATACCAAAATCATTACAACTCCCAATAAGATGTTGGACCGCCATTATTTCTAATGTATTCTGCCACAAGTCGTGGCATTGAGTCTTACAAGTTCTTAACGTAGTTTTGAATCAGATCATCCGATGCAGACTGAACTTTGGCTTGTAGCTCTTGCAGATCTTGTGCCAGCGGTAGAGTCTTAACAAAACGTCCCATAGCATCCTATAGGTTTTCTATGGGTGCAACTTTTGAGGTTGTTGACGCATCGATATCATTTGTCATATATTGAAATATTGAATCTCGGTATCGATAGTTATGATTTTTTCGATAGTATACATCGGAATATTTAATACTGGTCAAATACAATTTTTAGGTTTTATGTATAGTAATGAACTGTTTTAGTTTCATTTTGTTATGACTCGCCGTTTTCGAGATATGCTGTATAGCATGTTTCGGAAATTCTATTTTTGATCGACATTTCGGGAATATTGGTCCCACAGAAATTTGGGTGCGATATCCTTAATCAGCGATAATAACTAATCAATAATAAAATAAATTCATTTTTTATTTTATTTTTGAAATTTAGTTGTTTACTAAATTATTGATTAAATCGTATCTCATATCGTTTTAAGATTCAAAGTTTCAGTTTGCACTTTGTTAGAAACACATCAAGCAAATGTATATCCCTATAATGGCTGATTCTATTTAAAAAAAAAAAAGCAAATAAAAATACGTTTGCGTATTATGCTCGAATATAGACTTTCTCGAATGGTGTTGGAATTGTCAAGATTGTCGTCGGTCTACAACGGCAAGACAAATAGTTGTAAACAAAACAATAAGAAAAGGAAGCGCGGTAGTCGTGTTTTTGGAGAGTTTTCTTGGATGTTGAAAAACAAACTGTTCTCTCCTTTCGGAGCCCTCATTTGGAATCACTGTTGATTCAGTTTTGAAATTCGAGTTTCCGGCTCGTGATCACATCTCTTGACACGTGGCAGAAGAGGCACACGCGGAGGCTGAGTGGGAGGGTTAGGGGTGGAGGGGGTTCACTTGGGTAGCTAGCTAGGTAGGTGGATGGGTTGGGTGGGTGGATGTTGGTAAAGAGGGCTTGACTGCAGAGGCGGGAGAAGGTGAGCCCCCTGCTGTGTGCCCTAGCCTCACCCTCCACTTGTCCCGAGGTCCTCATTAGGAAAAGCACGGCATCCCGAGTTCGAATAATGCCGACATTTTCCCCAAAGGAGTTCTTTTCAAAAGCGACTGGCCCTGTTGGCGATTCTCACCACCAGAGGGACAAGAGAGGCAGGCAAGGGCGGATTGGGGAGGGTGGAGAGGAGGGACTCAAAATGCGACAGATCCCTCGAGCAACAACCTGGACTGAAGGAAACATGAAAAACAAATGGGATTAGATGATGTATGAGAGTTTTGAATTATGTTTGTATTTTGTGATCCTAATCAAGCTTGTAAGTTAAAAGCGCGAATTTAATTGTCGATAAACTATCGATTGTTGAGAAATCTTTAATTTTTAATAAAGACCCTAGATATGCACAATTGAAATAAGATGCCTTTCGAAGAAGTATTTTTTTTATCTAAAGTCATCTTAGTGTTCAATTAGATAAAAAATTTTACCATAAATTTTTTTACAGAACTTCAATTTTTATAATGCATTTATAAGAAAACTAACTTTGAATCGCTGGCTTTGCTGATTCTCTTTCAGTATACTGGCTGGTTAGATAGAAATATGAAGGAAGGTCGCTTTAAAATGAATTTTAAAATGTAGCTTTCCAGATTGATTTTAGCTCACCTCCTTAGTAAGTTTATCACCAAGTCTAGACAGAACATTGATAAAAAGATCACCCTTTTTCTCTATTGGAGTTATTAAAACTACAAAGACGCTTTCAACCATATTTTAAAAAATAACTAGAGGGTCCCAACGTCTTGCCTGAACGCCAAGTGCGATTCCCATAGGAATTTCCTAATTAACGATGGTGTTTTCTTTTGCTAAAAAGGGGAAAAAACCGGGTCTGTTATAATAATTTTGTCAGACAAACGCATACTGCGCACCGCATCCGATCCCGCCTCCCATTATGCAACGTTGAAAGCCACTATTGAAAAGGCCGTTCGTTTCTCCAAATTGTCAGCGTGGATCTCATTTTCGGAGGTGAGAGGGGTCGTCGCCATTTTTCCCATGGTTCCCTGCCGTGCGGGGGTCAAAGGTAACGCCGATATCCCGCGGGAGTGGCTAACGATGGCCCGCTGTCCTCCGCCGCTCTGTTTACGCCGTTGCCGGGCAACTGGGGTCGGCGGGAGTCGCCAGCCCAAAGCCCTTAATTGCAGCTTCGTATTAACGCGCCTTTGGTTCTCGGGGTTTTCCTTCCTAAAGAAAGGTCGCCTTAGGGGAACCCCTGCCAAAAATATATAAAAAAAGAAGAAAGGTACCGGTGGGGGAGGTAAGGAGGGAGAAAGAAAGAGAACGGGAACGAACGAAAATCCACCTTAATGTTTTCGTTTCCACATCTTTCATTCAAATCGAGGTCGTCAAAATATGCGACAATAAAACAGACTTGACCATTTTATCGTACCATTATTATAACTTAAAAGTTTAGATGCCGCTTTGCATCAGTTGCTTTGTAAGTCACTCTTAATAGTGTTGGGTTTTTATTTTGGTTTAAAAGTGGCAGGGGAGAAATAATCACGCTGTTTCTAACGGTTCTTAAGAGTGATTTAATACTGGTACTATACAAGAGACGCCATTACATCCGACAACAACTCCGCACTGAATCTCAAGATTTATAAACTGTAAATTAATAAATAAAGAGATTAATTATAAGTAAAGAGATTATAATTTTAAATAACTTAATTTAATATAACTCGAGTAAGATAATTATTATAAATTGTTATCACTGTCATTGAAGAGGTCGCAGTGGAGAGGTTGCTCCATCTAATGACAAATTCGAGTACCAACAACAAATAGTACATAGTTTGAATCCAGGTCGCAGAATTTTTCCTTCCATTTTTTTCAAATACCATCATTACCTCATGTTTGGAGAATTAGCTCCAGTTCTCATTCATTATTTCTAGTGTCTTCATCAATCTATCTGATGGTTGGGTAGGAAAAATTCTCGATCTGTGAGCCGGGTGCCCGCCCTACCATTGGGCTTCCCATCTTGACATCTTGGTTGTCTTTAAGAAGTGTGGCTGTACAGTATCTGCGATAGCCCAATTGGTAGGGGCGTCGAGCGTGAACCTCGTGGTTTTTGTTCGAATCCAGGTCGCAGAATTTTTTCTTCTATTTTTTCAAGTAATATCTTTATATTTAAAGTGTTTTTTTGCAACAAATTTAACAAATTCTTCACCAGTCTCAACAAAGCAGTAGAAGAAATTCAATAGATTTGTCGATAGACGATGTTATTTAATAGAGTGAAGCAAGTACCGGTTATTGTTAATTTTTTATTTTAAGAAGTTGCACTCAAAGAAGTAAAACGTTTCGGGAATTTTACGTTTCTTTTATTGAATACCAAAATTAATCGTGAAAACGCACCTTTAAGTCTATTTTTATATTTTTATCACATGATCACATATATCTCAAAATCTTACCGTATTGTTCACTTGATCACTTGATACAGTGAATATTCTTTAAATATCTAATGAAATTTTGAAATGATGGATGTAGAAAAAAGGTGGACGAGAACAAGAACCCAGGAATAAAAATAATAAATAAATAATAAAAATTGAACACAGGGTGGTAAGATCCTGAAAAAAACTGACATTTCGGATAGAGGCTAACCTTTGTCGAAGTAAAGAGAAGAATACAGAATTATCCTGAATTTTTTAAATGTATTTAGTTATAAAAGACAACTAGAAAACAAGCTAAGAAAGGTGCGTATTTGCACCAGTGGAACTTTGTTGATTAAGAGTTTTAGTTGAATTAAGTAATATACAAGGATGGATTTTACTTGTATTTAAAATATAGAGATCCCCCCTCCCACTCTTGTCTTTCTTCCAGAAGAACTTTTTTTGATTTTGAAAATTTTTAAGAAAAAGGGTTTTTAAACGCTTAATGAAATTTCATCAGCTGAAAGTTACATATTTATAATCGTTGTTCTATAATGGGAAGTTCCAAAAATTTGCGAGGCTGCAGTATGCAATATAATAGATTTTATTACAGCCGATGCGATTCGGTCTATCTATTTTTCTATAAATAAAGGCGGTGTGTAATTCACCAACTGTAGATTTTACCCGTGAAAATGGGTGTAAACCGAATCGCGTCGGGTGTAATAAAAAATCATATGGCTTACTTGGATCAATACAGTTTTCTATAGCCAGGGGCATGAGAGTTGACCACTTCGTCTAATAAAAATAACATTATTCAAGAGATTCTACTCCCCTTACTGACCTAAATTAATTTTTTAACTTTTCAACTTGGGAGAGGGGGGAGGGGAAGAAGACCAATACCTTAATACCTTTCACTCCCTTATTTTAGCAGGTTATATCCTCATTTTCTCTACAAAGTGACCGACTTTCATGCCTGACTGTAACAGATATTGAGACTTGAGATTTTGAATTTATAAAAAAATATTCGGGAAAAAAGTATGAAACTTTAGGAAAAAGTCTATGAAAATTAACAAATTAGCGAATATATGAATAACATATTTCTACTTTGTTTTAGTTTGTTTTGATGTTACCATATGCTTGTTATATGTTGATTTTTACATCATCTTCAATTCGAACCTTTGTCTCTTGGGTGAAACTCTGGACTGACTCCTTGTTTTTTACAATACTATAACAGCGGTGACAACGATAAGAACCATACAAAGAGAACGTTCGAAAAGAAGTATTCTACTTTCTAATTGAGAAGCTGCAACTTTTATCCAGAGCCTAATTGTCTTAGATATGGTATTTAAAGTTAGATTTCGTTGTAGATAAACTCTGCTACTGGCCATGATAAATTTTCTCCTTATGTCTACTTTCATCTTGCATAGATAGAAAGCTGATTTTTTTAGTTCTTGGTTTCTTGGAAAGTGTTAAGGAACACGGAAAAAATTTTCTAGCTATCAAATTAGTCTTATTGTTTTGAATTATATCAAAAAATTTTCTTGTGCAGGATTGCAGCGCTAATTTTGAACAATGAATTTTCTGATCCCCATTTAAAGTAAACTCTTCCCAATTTTATCTTGGTTATCCAGGAAAATATGTTTATTTTGGAATGGTGTGGAAACTAACCATAAACATTATAGCCGATTTGGTTGTTGTTTATAAACTTTACTATTTGCATCTTCAAACGAATTTTTCAGCTTAGAAAGAGCTGCAAATCTAACGAGAAATTGTGTTGGCAAAAATTTCCCCTCTTAATCAGTGTCAACACCGTTTTTATCCTCCTTAGCTGTCGTAGTCGTGGTCGACACGAACGACGACAGCTGTTTCATTGGGGCGGATGTTCTGTTCACCGTGCAGCATAAGCGTTCCATTGATGGCCACTTCCGGTTGATTAAGTTCATCCGCATTCATCGTCCTCTGTTGAGAAGCAACAGAACCAACGGATTTTCCATTGGCGTCGCTGCTAACGAGACACACTGGATTGACTCCTTTCTCTCGACCTGATACGATTGACTGAGTCGACTCCTTCAAAGCTTCGGCCCACCCACGTGACAGGCGAGGTCAGCAGAGGAAGTACGCAAAACCAACACGCAGACAATGAAATTACCTAAGGAAGAATAAAAATAGGACTCGCCTCCCATTTGACTTCTTGAACTTGTTTGCCTTTGTTCAGGTGGTTTCGAAGACACGCAGAGAAAGATTGTCGAAAAGGAAATAGCCCCATTGTGTCGAACAACTTCCCTTTTTTGCCATTGATGATGAGGTTTTGTGAACTTCTCTTTAGTCGTTCAGTCCTTTACCATAATTTGACATTAAAAGATTTATTTTGGGGTTGCCCACTAATGAACATGATCTCCGGTTGCGCTTAGTAGGTTTTCACCATTATTACACGCGCAATCATTTCTGCCATGGCGTTTCGTTCACGGAAGATCAAATCATTCCAAAAACTAAAATTAAAGGAACGATTATCATTTTCTTTAAAGAAGATTTTTCTTTTCTTTGTAACTACCCGCATTACTAAAGGAGAAGATCCTGTTTAACTCCCACTGAAGGGACATTCTCATATGTGTTAAATTAGACAGATAGACAGTATTGCAAAATATGCAAGTATTTCTTAAATTTGGACCCTTAAAAATTTATTGGTCGAAGCTTTCAGTTTCCTGAAGACCAAAATGGCTTAAGCACTGTTAACCATTCATTTTTTAGAATTATAAGAGCCCCCCTTTCGGAAATGTATAAAGAATTATATAGGTTATTTTCTTTACGTTTGAGATTACATTGAAATGATTTTTAAGCTCCAGATAATACAAATCTAAGTTACAAAAAATACCCATATAAACTTTAAAATATAAGTTAAGCAATTACGAGCACATCGATCGTCGAAGGGTACTGGAAGGAGCGAGACCAACAGACCTGGAGATCATATAGATTCCAACGTTCTTTTAGGTTAACACAAAGTCCCTGGTGAAATATATCAACTCAAACATCGAAGCCGAACTAATAAATGGAACGGTGGATGCTATCATATCAATCGTCAGTGAGTTTAGAGCGCCGAGTTCATCTTTCTTGACTATAGATTATAACAAAAGTTTAAAAGTTTTTAAATTTTATGAAATGATCTTGTTAACATCATTTCAGTAGACGTGACCTCCTATAAACATGTATCTGTTTATTAAGAAAAAGCTCAGTGCTGAATTAAGAGCTCGATTCCAGAAGAATCTATTTCTTCTGTAAGACTTTATTGGACTTAAATCAGCGGTTGTAAATTAAACCATAACATTTCATGCATTAGTTAAACTTTTAAATGCATGCATATATCAAAGGCATATAAATATCATCATCTTATTAAAGCTTTGCATGAAATGCAAATTGTATATAGATGGTAATTAATGTTAGATGCAATGTTAGTTACAATTCAATGTGTACTATACAAATGTTTACTATAACGTAATAGGAAATAAAGGTAGATGAAATGGGGTAAATCTTCGAGCATAAAAGCAGGGATAAATAGGGGTAGAGAACTAGAGGCAAATCTTCTAGCAATCTTTTGTTTTTATGCTCGAAGGGGTAAATAAATTGGTTTCTAGCAGACGAAACAGAAGGCGACAACATCGGTTGTGGGCGATACCAGTGGAAGCCAACGTCTTTTGGGTATTCGTTTTATTAAGTGAGCATTGATATTAATGTTCTCACCCTCCCATCTATCTAGCCTTGTCCCCCCGTATATCAACCATCCAAACCCTCTATTACCTGTAATGCTCTCTATTGAATTTCCCTCGCATTGTTGGCTTCGTGTCATTCTGCATCCCATGTCCCTAGAGGACCTCCCCGATTAAAAATGAAAAAAGAAATAAAAAAATCAGAAGGTCTCCAACCGGAGGGGATCAGAGGGGTTAACCGGAACACCGGAGGACCCAACCGATTTCTATGAGCCCATCTCCCGGGGGGCGAAGATAATAAGGGCCGCCCCGGCATTGGCCAACGGGAACTAATTAGGAAGGCTATAATGAAGAGGGGAAGGGGATGGGACGAAAATAAACACGGAAATAAATCGAATTGTAGGCGGGCCAACTATGAATTAGAAAATAAAAGTTTTTTTATCCAATAGAGCAAAATTGACAAGTTCGAGTTCTTTAAGATGATAGGAAGAATCTGTTTTTAAACGAGAATTAATTTTATTATTAAAATGTTTATTTGTATAAACAAGTTTAATATTTTGAATGATTAAAAATGCCTAATGTGCCAAACATCATTAAAGCAACTATGATTTTTAACTATCTGAATGCCTATTGAAATGCAAGATAGCAATTACTACTGTAAAAGAAAAAATTACTACTCGGAAGAGAAAATTATGATCTTAAACTTGGATCAATATTTTTTTTCATCTTGTAAAAACCAATAAGAAGTAAGAGTACAAAGAATAGAATGCCAAAACCGTGGAAAATAGTAGTAAAAACTAAATAATAAAAGAAACCACAATTCCACAAATGAAATGTTTAATACAGAGCCACGTATGTATATATCGGAGACACTATCTCCTTCATCAGAATGACACGCTTTTGATAATATTGAATTCAAAAATTTGATTTACCACGGCCTATTTTTTACTTCTTATAAAAATACAACATGATTGAGTGCCGATGGGAAGCTGAGCAATTTTCGAATCTAAAGGGAAGTAACGGAGTGATTGTAGTCCCCCCCCTTCTATATTTTTGCACTTAGAAAATATGATTTATATCCATCCTCTTTATCTGTCAACTTCTTTCTCTTCAATCGCTTCCTCCTAGTAGTGATTTCTGAAGGATTTCTAAATCTATCCTTGGTAGAGAGAGAGACCAAGTCGTAATAATTTTTCGATTGAAAAAAATGGAAGGAAAAATTCTGCGACCTGGATTCGAACCAGGAACCTCTACCAATTGGGCTATCGCAGACACCCGGACAGCCAAGCTGTCACAAGGTGTCTTAAAGACAACCAAGTTGTCACGGTTGAAGCCCCAATGGGAGGCGAGCTCCTGGCTCTCAAATCGAGAATTTCTCCTATCCAAACCATCAGAAAGTTTGATGAACTCACAGATAATAATAATAATTATAAACTGGAGATTGTCTCCCTTTACAGGTAATAATTTTTCGATTGAAAAAATGGAAGGAAAAATTTTGCGACCTGGATTCGAACCAGGAACCTGGACTATCATGGCCAGGAGACAATCTCCAGTTAATAATTATTATTATTAGACCAAGTCGTAATTTTGAAGTTCTGAGCATTTTATAACGAAGAATGCTCTTTTCTTCACCTTGTCTTATGTGGGGGTAAATCTGCTGGAATTAAACGGTTTAATCATACACGTACAGTCTGAGTTATCATACTGTTCACGCTAAATTAAATTTTTTCGGGATTTTATCCTTTATCGGTTGGTTTTTGGGTAAATTTTTTTCAGAAATTTATACAGGGTGACCCAAAAGTCGCGCACATCCAAATTGGATTGTCTATAAAGAGTGTAATAGTTGAAAAGTTTCATCTGCTACTTGGAAACTTTTATATTTTGAGCATATGTTATACAAATATACATGTGTTGTGTAAATACTACAGGGTGATTCACAAGTTACTGTACACTTTGCCTGAGCTGATGGAGGAAATCACCACTGAAGTTCAGCAAATCTCACCAGCTATATTGAGCAGTGTTTCACAACTGTGCTAAGCGATGTCGTGGGCCGGTGGCGAGCATTTCCAGCATCTATTTCCATTAAATACCATTTCCAGCCAGTGCATAGTAACTTTTGAATCGCCCTGTATATCAAATAGTATTAAATAGTATTGCTTAAAGTCGTCTGGTTTTGATGTGCGCTACCTTTGGATCAGTTTGTATAACCAGAAATCATTCAAAAATATTTGATCGACAAACTACCAGATAGGAATTAGTACCATCAACCAAATAAATATCCAAATTGTTCAATGAAAACACAAAATATTGGTTTAATCACCCAAATTTTTGTCTCCTTCAAAATAGGCCGCATTTCTTGCGAAACACTAATGCTAATAAATAATCTAGTCTTCGATGGTTGGTTTGGTTTGTTTGGTATTAACGTCCTTTTCAACTGCTATGAATCTAGTCTTCGAAAAACTGATATGCACTTTCCGGTTTGGCCTCAAAACGTCTTCTACGAAATGGTAATTTGTGTTTGGGAACAAGAAAAAGCCACACGGATACGGTCCTAGGTCGATGACATTCGTTGAGATTTAGGTCAAAAACTCCAGTATGTGTGGCACAGCGCATTATCGTCGTGCAAAATTCAAGAATTGTTCTTCCACAAATCTATCCTTTTTCAATGTTTCAGCACAAGAAGTTTTGTTGGCCATGCAAAATTAGAGGCAAACTCTTTTTCGATATTTTTATTCATTTCAAAAATCGCAGAGCATACTTTAGATCGACCAAAAAACCCAACCTTAGCTGACAGAAAAATCTTGAAGCTTGAAACAAGAATTCGTTTAATTTTTGCGGTCCGGGACCCGCTTGGACCTAAATCGGTTAAACCTACGACTTTCACGCAAAATAAAGAAATGTTATCCGACTTTTATAGTCGAAAGGTACACAACCGATAGAAAGTTATCGGGAATTGATTTATGCTTAAGTCACCTTCTTTCTCAAAATCTCGGCTATATGAAAGAGTTTTATGAAAGAGTCCAATTGTTGCTTAAGCTCGTTGAAATCTCCCGACAATATTGCTTCCTTTCTGACATTCATTGGTTTTCAGATCCTCAATGGGGCAACCAGGTGATCCTAGGTTCGTGTCAAAAAATTTTTTATGAATCGAACAACTGACATTAACTGTTCAAATAAGACACGTCAATAAAGTTCACAAGATCCAAAATTAATTAAGTTAGGAGGGATTTTAATAGGGCAACCATTTCGTGTCGACAATTAACGCTTCTCGACTTTCACACTAAAGTTCACCGATAGTTTAGGGTCTTACACATCTAAAATTACCCCTACTGATGCAGTCTTGGCTTGAGGCACGCGGAGAGAATGTGGTCTGCGTGGACCAGGCTATCACCAAAAAAAAAATAGCGTCAATGAAATCCCAGCTCCGTGAATTAAGGGCACCAATCGACACCGGAGATTGGAGAGAGAATAGCAACTATCCCACGACAATTAAGCAATCAAGTAATGATTAACTTTTTAGTCAATGAAGAATAATTAGCAGTCACTTCAATAAGCAATTATTGCTATAGGATTTATCAATAATATCTTGCTATTCTGGGATCAGTCATCGACATTCAAAATCCCAATTCCATAGTCCCCCAATGTCGGCACATAATCCTCTTTTTTTTTAGCGAAATTGGAAAAAAATATTCAGTCTTCAAGACATCCAAAAGTTTCTCAGGAAGCAAAACTCTTTCCTACTCCCTTGTATCTAGGAGAAGCTTAGCTTCCTTTTCCCCTCTAGTTTTCACCTTGTTAAAAAAAATTTTAAATCCTCTCCCTCCAATTTCTTGCCCCGGAATCCCATCTCGTGCCCCATGCCAGTTCTCAACTGCAAGCATCGTAATAAAGGGGAAAAACTTTCTATAACAACGGGTGTTATAAAATAGGATTGTATACGATACCTCCTAGAGAGAAGGTCTGCGCCAACGCCACCTAAAAAACAAGGCCTGCTCACTGCTTGCTGACTGCGTCATCAAACGAGAGCTGACAATCCAACTTCCATTGTATCAGCAAACGAAAAGACACTGATTACATCTTTAAACAATGAAGATTGGATTGTCAGCCCTAGTTTGATCACGCAGTAATCAGGCTTTGTTTTTTAGGTGGCGTTGCCTGCGCACGGAAACGTCATACATTGTTACTTCATCATAAAACGTCATCGTTAATCTTATTTCCTTCAATAATATGCCCTAAATTATGACTTTTTATGATGATGTAACAATGTATGACGTTTTCGCACACAGGCCTTCTCTCTAGGAAGTGTTGGCTGAGCTCGGCAATGCAATCTTGAATTTTTTAACAGCATCAGACGACCTTGTATTATCGTCAGAAATGGTTCACAAGAAACATTCAAAAAAGAACTCTTGTGGCAAACAAACAATACGCCGCTTCTTAAAGTAAAACCTGTACAGTTAAACATTATTTAGTAAAATGCTCATATTTCATCAAATATTTAATAATTTAATATTTTGATTCTGATTGCAGGGTGTTGTCTCTACTGTAGCTTGTCAAGTTTCCTGAAAATGACATTTCATTGGTTTGAAACCTTACAAAAAATTCTATTTTTCTAAAGAAACAGGTTAAAGAAACAATCACGTGACCACTTTCCATTTTTCTCTATAGGACGTCGTATCTGTGTAATAAATAATCTGTGCTCAAGCCCAAGAACTAGCCCCTGGTCAACATGAGTCGCTGATTGCTTGCCCCGTCTTCATGAAGAAAAATCATCGTAGAGCGTTTTTTATTTCTTTATCCAGGGCGAAAAAGCGTTAACCTTTGGTTTGGGTTGTCACTAACATTCTCCAGGGAAGCAAGCGTGGATTTCCGCTGAAACGTCTTATCGTCACTGTAAATTACAGAATTCAGAACTCCTTTATCTTCTGAATTCAGCAAATGCATATTATGTGATTATATACATTAAGCTTGAAGTCTTTTGTTCTAATGTGAGAGTTCAAATTTGTTTATTTTCCTGCAATGTTTCTAAAATTGCAACACGCTTATTGAAAGGCAAAAGTAGATATTGAAAAACTCTAGGATTCCGTTTTCTGCATTTTCAATAGTTTTAGACCAACTATCCTGAAGAAAATGAACTACCAGCGAAGTAGTTGGTTATCGTAAAACTAGCTCCGGATTAAGAAATGGGTAGATTAGCATGCCAAATAACAGTGCTCTAAATATCTTACTACTGTAGTCCATCCAGCATTAGTTTGCGCGAAATGCGATGGCCGTTTCAATTGTTGGACATTGTTACAACAAAAATTAAACATACATAACAATTAACATGCCTATCGAATCTCGCGCAAACTAAGGCTGGATGGACTATAGAAAAGCATACTGCGGACTTGCTTAGCAGTCGTCAAGTTTACCATGCTTAGCAGTGAAGTTCTCAGAATCCAATCGTTCAAGTTCATCATATATTTGATGAAATATTAGTTATGTCCATTAATGTTAAGACCAAGCTCAACCTCGAAACTATTTCATTTCAAAACTCCTTTTTTGAGCCTAGAAGTGACGGTCCAAAAGGAAAGAGATGCAATTTTAAAATATAGCTTTCAGCAATCAAATGTTGTTTTACATAAAACAAGAGATATTTCAAATGGCTTATTCTGAAAAATAACGAATCGGGAAGACCTTTATCAAATGGTGCGGAGTTTTAGCGGAGTATTTGGATTAACTGTTTGAGTTACAGCTTATTCTAAGGGCAAGCAAGCTTTCACAAAAATATCAAAATATGCAGGAAGGGTTAGATTTGCAGAATATCACATTCTCATTCTTTGCTGTAATAAAATTTTAGTTTTATTACTACATTATTACTACTATATTTATCACACATAGTAACTGCTAACTAGAGCAAGTTTATGTAATAATTCTTAGAGCAGTTGATAGCTACGTTGCATTATCTTTATATTCTATAATTTCGGAGATATATATCAATTTTCAATTTCCTCACACAAAATTTATCCACATCCCATGAATAATATAAATCTATTATTTCAAAAATGCATCAATGGACTGAAGTTAATACGATTTTTTTTTCCTGTCCAGAATATTTTTCAGGAAGTAAAAAAAAAACGTTTCCGATATGCCTTAAGAATTATAAAATGTTGTCGTTAGTGTCTTTATTCATAATATCGGGTAAGTGAACATCAGTTTTGTAAGCAGAAACATTTATAAACCCATTTTAAAAATAAAACATTTATAAAACTATCCTCTGAAATCAGCCAATTAAAATTATCAAAATAACAAGTCAGGCAACCGAAATGCCCAGGACCGATAGAATTTTCAGGCATTCAAGAATGAAAAGGAAAGCATTTGATTTCTAAAGAAGTCTTTCGTTGTTAAGAATTAGATGAGGTTTCTAAGGAAGTCTCTGGTTACTAAGCAAGGCATAATTCTAAGGAAAAATGTATAGTTCAAACTGAATAAAACTACCTGAAAAGTTAAATGGAGAAAGTAGCAATTCTCTATAGATTAAAACATATAAGAATCCTTTAATTTGTAAGCATTCCTATTTAATGAAATAAGCGTTAATTGTTGAAGCGTTCGGTGTAAGGGTCAATTATTTCTTCATAAACTATTGCCAACGCTTTTCTACGTAAGCATGTACCACTGAAGGAATGATTAGTTACTAGTAATTGTTAAAATTTGACTAACACAAATTAACTATTGATAATATAAGGCGTAAGTAATTACATGCCATATCTTAGCATTGAAAGTTTCCAATGGGCCAAAATGACACCCCTAAACCACGTACCTTTAAACCAATTTCGTCTATCATTAATTTTACGATATATTCATTCATGACACATCATTCCAAATTGTTTGATATATTACATGCTGTATCTTAGCATTGAAAGTTTATAATGATCCATAATGGTTCCGCTAACCAGGTGCGTTTGAGCCAATTTTGACTATCATTAATTTTATGTTATGTACATTCATGACACGTCATTCCAAGTTGTTTGATATATTACATGCCATATCTGAACTTTGAAGGTTTCCAGTGGACATAATGGTACCACTAAACCACATACCCTTGAACCAGTTTTGATTGATATTGACCATCAAGGAAGATCATCACGTGTCTTCACTTAATTCACAAGCCTTTTCTCTGTTTTAGCTATGGAATGCCAAAGAGAGAACAGCATTTGGTAGTACACAGGCCATTTATACACGGAATTGTATAGTGAAAAACTGGTCCCCTATATTATTTGTGACCTTGAGAACCGGAAGAAGTTCACCGATTTTTTCCATCAACGAACTCAGTCTTTCTTTACCCCTAAGTTGTCGAATGGCGAAAAAGGAAGTCGAAAATTCGGAAGCGTTCAAACGCTAGAGCACCAACAGACGGACGGACGCTCATTGTGAAAACATAAGTACCTATCAGTCCTATATACAGGTGTCCAAAAAGTCTGGTAACATGGCAGATATCTCAAAGCAGCAAGGTAGGCGAGATCTGATGTGTGGTTTATAGGTAATAGGGGGTGCGGAATTCATTGCCGCACTCAATTTGACGTTGACCCCCAAATTAAAGGTCATCCATTTGCTAACTCGAAAACTAATAAAGATAGAGAAAAATTTCCGATTGCTAGCCTGTAGAGCAACACCACGTTAGTCTAAAAACAAATTTTAATCACACCCTTCCCCTTGAAAGATTTTGAGAAAATGGGCGAGAAAGAGTCACTCAAGATCAGATTGAGCTGGCCAAGTTGGCTGTGGTTTCTAACACATTTGAGTTGCAGTGAAACACACCGTTGGGAAGCACACATTTTTAATCTGACCTTGAGTGACTCTTTCTCGTCCATTTTCTCAAAATCTTTCAAGGGGAAGGATGTGATTAAAAATTGTTTTTAGACTAATGTGGTGTTGCTCTATAAGGTAGCAATCTATTTTTCTCTATCTTTAATAGTTTTTGAGTTAGCAAATGGATGACCTTAAATTTGGCG
>JAHWFO010081800.1:578678-647577 GCA_023313115.1 Rhysida immarginata
TGACATTGAGTGACTCTTTCTCGTCCATTTTCTCAAAATCTTTCAAGGGGAAGGATGTGATTAAAAATTGTTTTTAGACTAATGTGGTGTTGCTCTATAAGGTAGCAATCTATTTTTCTCTATCTTTAATAGTTTTTGAGTTAGCAAATGGATGACCTTAAATTTGGGAGTCAAAGTCATATTTGAGTGCGGCAATGAATTCCCTCCCCCCTATTACCTATAAACCACACTCATCAGATCTCGCCTACTTGGCAGCTTTGAGATATCTGCCATGTTACCAGACTTTTTGGACACCCTGTATAATAAATAGAATTCTAGTCTGCAGTTTGGATTACGCTACACATGTACACATGATCCTTTCACATTCAGTTTTCCGTTTTCCGATGCAGTTTCCCTCGGCAGTTTTCCGTTCGGAATTGGTCCAAGCTTAGATGAAACATTTGCAAGATACCTTCGGTTCCTTTATTTCAATATCTTAGGAATTATTTTAGCTATTATTGATATGTACTTTAATTTCTAATATCAAACTATGCTATTTGCCAAATACCTTTCTGTTTAAAATTCCTTTAAATTTGGAGGAAAAGTACTTTTATTCCAACTTAACATAAGATTATTCTACCTTTGTATGTAATCAAAGTTAGCTAGGTTTATTTAACTTATCAATTTATTTTATTCCTTTTAGAGTGTTATTCGAAAATAAATTTGCCATTACTTAGTTTTAAGATGAAAAATGTACTCGACACAGTCATTCATTTGTTGCTTTTAGATGGTAGTGGAAATGATTTTATAGTAGGAAATAATATTTTGATTTTTTTTAAGCTAACTGCAGAATTCGATGAAACTGGAATAAAATTTGATTGAACGCTAATTAAACTATTGCGACAATTGATAATTTTTTAAAAAAGTTCCATTGAATTATTATATAAAAATCTCGAAGAAAATGTAAAATTTGCTGAACGTTTATAATGAATCGTTACGTTCAAGTCTTAAATTTTTGCAGAATATGAATTTAAACCCAATTGATACAAAAATATATTGACAAGAATATAAGCAGAACCATTCGTAGACGTTTCTTTGTTTTTTTACTTTTCCGTGTACTATATGGCACTTCGTCAAAATACGCATTCAAGAACTTCAGATTGTTTTGGTTCTCTTATTCCTACCAACCAGTTCTATTCTTTCTAATTAAATTTTCTGGAGTCTCTCTCCCTCGTAGTGATAAAAAAAGCTCTAAACGTGAAAAGTCTGTTAAGGTCATAGATTAAAAGATAGCAATCAGTAATCTTATTGGCCTCTATTAACAGTTCAGGGTGGAAAGGCGAGTTGTTTTCTCTTCTATTTTTTCTCCCATCAGATTATCCCCCTTCTCATTTCTCAACTTCCTTTTCTTCCGTTTCCTTTGCGTTGGAATCCTGGGAGAGAGAATCAGGGCCGAGACTGAGAGTTTACAGGGGATCTCGGAGATCTCCCAACCTTAGCTGCACGGTCCAAGTAGCAAATAAAACTCAAATTAAAAGCGCTTTTGGATTGAGCGTTCCCTCTCGCTTTCCACTCGGCAGAACGTCAAAGTCGAAGGAAATCCGCCGTCCTTTTCACTCCCTCTCCCTAAATCCAAACCCTATCGAACGGGAACGACGAGCTACCAACTGCCGGGCACTTTGTTGCCGGGCAACGGAGCGTACTCTTTCGCGCCTCTGCCGTCCTGCCCCCCGGCCTACACCAACCAATGGAAATCCCCCTCTCACTCTATAATAACGATCTCTCTACTGCTCTCCAACTTCTCTCTACTTCTTTCTCTCTTATGGCACGTTTCCTTATTCGGTAATGCTTGCTGAAAACTAAGTTGATCAAACTGTTTAAGAAAACTTAAACAAAAAAACTTAGATACGGTTAAGTCGAATATCATTGATATAAGCGTAGTCATGACACATAAGAACTGCGACTATATAAGCGCACAAAACACATTTACACACTCTAATCCAGAGCAATCTTTACTCAGTGATTCCTCCTTTTGTGAACTTGGTTAAGGAAAAAACAGATCATGTTCAGTCTTTATTCCAAAAAAAAATTGTTATAAGAATATAATTATTTATTGGGCTTTTTTCAAAAGTTCGTATTTTTATTCTTAAAGTATAGACCATATCAAATAATGAATGTACAAACATAAAGAAAAAAATCAGTCAGATCACATCTGTATAACTCTTATCTCTTCAAACCTTATTCTACTTCTCTCAACATAAGAATCAGTAGAACTGTTTTCAGGTACGGATCTTACAGACTCCATCAATAAGAAAACAATTATTTCAGCTATTAATTTTTTAAAATTAATTATTGACCTTAATACCCCCATTGTTTAAAAAAACGGTCTTTCCTAGGCTTATTCTTTCCTAGGTTTATTCTTGTACAGCGTTTGTAATGTTTATACATTTTGAGAATAAATCTATTTCTATTTCTGTTGGTAACAAATTGAATGAGCCCGTTTTGAATAGGCACATATGTAGAGAAAAAGTAAACTTGAAAAATAATTCCACCCTCTGAGAATGGAAGGGGAAGATATCTTAAAAACACGGAAGACTACAAAACGGGATAAGGAGACAACTTTTCTAAATTGAACACAAAGATCCATTGAGTGCTAAGAGTTTTTCTTTCGCAGCCTTTCCAATCGTGCGCTCCTTTTTGCACCGCCGCCGACGCTCTAAGCCCCCCGTGGCGATGGGGATTAAGGCGCGCATATTTGCTTACGCTCAGTCTACAGCGGATGCGGACCTCGCGAACAACGTCTTGATTGGTCGTCGCCTGTTTACATCGTGTTATTATGCATTTAAAAAAATGAAATAGAAGAAGTCCTAAAAAAAAGAGAGAGAGAGGAGAGAGAGAAGAGAAGATGGTGGGGAAGGAAAGTGAAAAGAAGAAATCCCTCTCCGCCAAGACCAGAAGGTTTCCTATTCAAAGGACGTGTAAAGCTTTTCGCCGCCGTGCAAAGCTGCCTGTCAATCCCTTGTGTTTATACAGTGCTACTGTAGCATTGAAAATCATTTTTTCCTTTCAAGATTTTACTTTGCATTAAAATGAAGAGATGTTTGCCCTTATTATACTCTGTTGTTTGCTTTTGGAATGTTTTATTCATTGAATTCGAATTTTTTGGAGACGAATATGTAATGTGGTAGATAGAACTTGCTGAAACAACACTAGAAAGGCAAAGGTTCGAGATCTTTTTCCTCCTTCCTATCAATTGTTAGAATTTGGAAGTGTAACTTATGGTCGACTTGTAGAGTATTGGTTCTTGAGCACGGATATTATTTACAGTGGAAATTATAGTTTTTATGATGCTAAAACAAATTTTAATGTTTTAGTTAGTTATTTTTTTTCCTAAGAATAGAATAAATTTTTTTCGAAGTATAAAATATTAAAATAAAATTGATATACTTATAATATCCAGAATATTATATTTATCTTTCCTTGAGTTTGCAAGTAGAAAGTCCATATTTTTTTTTTTTTTTTTTGGATAATTCTGTTTTCTGCAAGAACATTATCTTGTGCGATCAATTAACCGCTGGAGTTAAAGCTTTTATCACTGAAGTTACAGCAAATAAATGAGGAATTCCTTTATCTTCCATGTGCGACGCGCAACTCAAAGTATTCTCTTAATTGGTTTAAATTTAAGAATATCGTGATATAAATTAACGTATCTACATCCTTGTATAAGAAATAAGTGAAATATTTAAGTGATTTTAATTACTACTTGTACCCGTGCGAAAGACATTTGCTCTAAAAACTTTGATTAACGGATCTGATGTACGATATATTTTTATGTACAATATTAATATTTACCTATTTTTAGGTACAAGTTGTTTACAAATGATTACAGCCGTTCTATTAGCTTTGTGGTGATGAATTCTGGCTACGTAAAACAAGTATATGTTTAATTTTGTTTGAATTGCCCCCATGAAAATTCAAAATTTATGGCCCGTTTGTCGACATTTTCAAGCATGTATTCTATCTGCGCATTTCAAGAAAATTGATACAATCCACAGATGCAAAACAGTACTGCGGACTTCATCTTTCAACAGGACGGTGCTCTCCCGTCAAATCCGTGACTTCTTGAATATCATTTTGCTAAACCTAATACAATTCGGAAAAACCGCGGCAGTTATTTGTAAACATTCTGTATTCTTAAAGTGATGTAATTAAATAAACTTAGATACCTTCAAATTTTGTATAAATAAAATTTTTGCCCACTACATCTTCGGATTCTCCGACCACTTCTTCATAAGTGCATTATAAGCAACGAAATTATTTTCTTTTTTCACAAAAAAATAATCAAATCCATATAGGAAATGATGTGCGACATTGCAAATATAGCTTGAGTGAATGTATTACTTGAGTGAATGTATCTTTTATATTTGACAAAGGCTAAATTTACTGTCCCCTTACATATTAATTGCGCTTACAGATACCACACTAACTTGTTGTTCATGGAACAATCCGTTCGTTTGTTAAATTTCCAATGTCGCAAGAAGGCTTGAGAAGACCTAACGGTTATTTTCAAATAGGGTTATGTTTGTTTGTAATAATGTTAGATATTTTACAAACACTGGAGTAATTTCTGCAAAATTTTTAACATCATTACTGAATTCAAGAAGTCGGTCGTTCTGTTGTCAATTTTTTTAGAATTTTTTGATTTTGACTTTAGAGCATCAAAAAAGTAAGTAAAAGTATAATAGGCACACAAATCCTATCTGGTCAGGAACATGTTCTTCAACCCGGCAAAATATGGTAACTTTAACCGCCGTTTTGGCATGCTCTCGAATAGATAGCACATGTGTTATTTGATGCTCTATCCTAATCTGAAGTCAAGATCAAAAAATTCGAAAAAAATTGGCGAGTTCGCGAATATAGTAACGATGGTTTTAATTATCATCGTTCTGCCAATGCAGTAACACGCGTTCTCAACTGGTTTAACCTGCTTGAGTGTATAGCCTTCTCTTTGCTTAGTAATCTTAATAGGGAAGAAGATAATACTGTCTTTTACTATTAATTTAAGATTTTAAAATTTCAAAAATCATTATTTTTATCATTAACTATACAGTATACTCGATCCAACAAAAGATGAACTGGGCGTGTTCAGTTCATCTTCCGATTCCAATTGTTAGATATTGTTGCAAATCATAATTAACAAGCTAACAGAATATATATAACACCAACCTTAAGAAATAGTTAATTTTTACTTTTTTATTATGGTATATAATAAAAAAAGGATAAGCAAATGTGTATATCATTAATAGTCAGCTGGTAAGTTACTTTTTACTGGGGAGGATCTCTTTATTTAAAATATAACTTTCAACAGTTAAATTATAATTAAGTAAAATTGTAAGGTCTTTAAAATATTTCAAGCCGTAACTGTAGTACATTATTGCACTTTAATCAGACGTGCGTAAAATGACTTGCATTTTGAGAATAAAAAGTTTCATGTCTATAGAATTCATTGTGCGACATAATTTTAAACTGCTTTATGTAAACGGTATAAATGGGGATGACGTTTATGTTGTTGATTATAATGGAGAAAGAGGTATTACACAGCCTTCTTCTTCTTTTTCTCCCCTTGCTTCCCTCTTCCCGTTTCCCTTCCGACCGAAATTCTTTATTCGTTCCAAACGATCTGAGAAGAGGATTGGTGAGATCTCTTAGAGTTCAGGTGTAACTGATGTCCGAGCCCAATAGCTCTCCAGTGATCTATGGATTTTCAAGTATAGAAAGGATAGACAAAAGGTAAAGCCTCGTATAGAAAGGTTTTAAGAGCCGAGAACAAAGTTCTCTCTTTCCCAGAAGGAACCGCGTTTCGCACCTCGAGCATCGTCCATCATCGGTCGCGGCCTGTCCACCTCCTTCGTCGAACGTCTCCACCTCCTTATGCAAGCGCCACACAACCCGTTTAATGCAATTTCGTCGGCCGACTGAGCATCAAGAGAGACAGAGAAGGGTAGGGGAGGAGAAGAGGGACGAGCTCGGCCTCGGTCACACTTGGCGTCTCACCCACAGATGTCGCCCCCGACCCGTTTGTCTGCAGAGTTGGCGGAACCGGGGGTCAGACGGACGCCGAAGAAACGTATTCGGCGACAATGTCGGACCGTTGTCTTTCTGCCCTCCAACGTCGTCCCCATCACTTGTGCTTATAATTGAATCGTCAGGGGTGGGATTCCCGGCCTCTTCACACCCCCTCGAATACACGCGCTCTCTACCGGAAGTGATAGATGTGCTGTAAATTTCGCAGCCCTCATCTCCCTCTCTTTTGCTTTCTCATATTATGAATGTTCTCTCCTTCCTCCCTCCCTACTTTTCCAACTCTTGACAGGGGGTGAAGAAATTCATCAACTAACAAGGGCAACAACACTCCCGCTCGGTGATAGATGAATACCGTGATGAAAAGAAAACACTTTATTATGCCGTTCAAAATACAAAATTCCCGGCGAAATATTTATTAGAAATTTAAGCTTATGCTCTCGTTCTAAGCTTTCTCGTATCTTCTTTCTCATTAATAAAGAACTTTTCTTGGATTTTTTAAGGTCTGTTTATAATATGAACTTTTTGTGAATTTTTTTGTACAACTTAATAACGTTTTATAGATCTACCGGATGATTCACAAACTTCGGCACTTTGTTGAGGAGGTCAATTTAAGTGATAACTGATTTATGCTTAAGTCCTATTTCATTTTGTTACAAAACTATAAGAAATCAAAGTTTTGAAAGTGTAATAATAAACCCATACATGTAGTTACCGTTAAAAATACAAAATATAGTCCATTAACAATTGACAATCAATTAAAAGTTAATATAATTATCCAAACATGATGCATGCATTATCTCAACAGATGAATTGGTATTTGAGGTCCCTGATCTAAATGCTTTAGAGTTTTACCGTTGGGGTCATCTAAAACAACTAGTCTCCAGCGTTGACATGAATACTCGTGAACAGTTACTTCAGCGGATGATTGATGTGACCAATCAAATTCGCAATAACGATGCAATTGCTCGTGTTTATGATTCGGTAATTCGTCGGTGACTCCTGCTTGTATTCATGTTCAAGGGACATATTTTGAGCACTTGTTATACTAAATCGTGTACTTTCTTATGCTTTTAAATTAAATTTAATTATAATTCATAACATACGTTTTGTTTACTTACTTGCTACTGCACTAATAAAACTATGATCTGTTGTGATCCTGTATCTGATGGGAATAAGACGTATGTTCATATAACATTTTTTGCTCAACCTGACTTCCATAACAAGCTGTCAACTTTGTGAATCTCCCTGTATAAAGGTAAATTAACACACAAATGAGAGAATATATGGTCAATGTTTAAAGAATCTGTAAATATGAGAAAATACGAGGGGCGTTTTCAAATTTGACCTGAACTTTATTGTTTGTAAATTTCATTGTTGTAAAAATCTAAACTTTCATTGTTGGGATGACAACTACCGCCTGTCATGCAAAAGCAGCACCATTCATCCGATTACCATGACAACCGATTGTTTGTTTAAACAAAATGGCGGACAGCGATGTGCCGACCAAAGTGGAACAACTCATAATCATCAAGTTTCTCCACAACGAAGGTGTGAAAGCATCTGAAATTCATCAGAGACTTCAATGATAGTTCACCGAGTCATGTTCGTCTCGATCATCCGTCTTTGCTTGGTGCCAAAAGTTTGAAGGAGGGCGAGAATCCACCGGCAATGAATCTCATAAGGCAATGATAGCACCTTTCAATCGTACGAACAAATGAGCTAATAAGGGACATCAGGTGGATTCATGTCCGAGTATTGACTTCAATACTGAACATCAGCACTGGCAGTGTGGAGACCATCATCCACGATAAGCCGAAATCCAACAAGATCTGTGCTAGTTGGGTCCCTAAGCAACTCTCCGAAATCTGTTTCATGCTGCTGCAGCGATATGACAGGGAAGGTGACAGCTTCCTAAGGCGTGTTGTGATCACCGAACGAGACATGGATTTATCACCATACTCCTGAAAGCAAGCGTGCGAGCATGGAGTGGCGACACACTGACTCACCACGACCCAAGAAATTCAAGATGACACCGCCGGCGACGAAAGTGATGGCGACTGTATTCTAGGACACTGCCTTATGGTCCCCTGGACTAGGTGGGCTGGGGTTCACCCCGAATCAACAATGTATTCTAGGACATTAAGAGTATCATTCATGTAAATTTTCTTGAAGAACGTCGAACCATAAATGCACCCTGCTACTGTGACATTTTGAGGATGTCCCTGAACCGGCACTAGGGAAAAAGCGACCAGGACTCCTTACCGGTGGTGTTTATTTTCTGCAAAACAATGCCAGACCACACACAACCAAACTGACGGAACTCAAAAGGGCATCTTACCACATCCTCCATATAGCCTGGATCTGTCCTCTTGCGACTATCACCTTTTTGGACCAAAGAAAGAGTTCTTGGGAGGACAGAGGCTCCAATGAGGAAGTGAAAAAGGCTATCATGACGTGGTTTCGACATCAGCCTGAAGATTTCTAAAGAACCGGTATCCAGATGCTCCCAGAACGCTGGAAAAAACATATAGAGAAGAAAGGAGAGTTCTTTCGCGTGTGTGTGTGTGTTTGTGTGTTTGTGTGTGTGGGTGTGAGTGTGTGTGTGTGTGTTGATGCAATTTGACCTTAGATAGCAATTATAAAATTAAGACAAAATTCAAATCTAAGACTTTGTAACGATCTCTGTATCGCACACGTTTAATAACGATGACTTTTTCAGCAGAGTGCATTTAAGAAATCACAACACAAGAAATTCCGTCATCGTTGTTAAATCTTTTTTCATTATTTGAGTAATAGAAAAAATCCGCAACAAGAAATTAAGAAAGAAATTAAATTTACAAGTAGTAAGAAGTATACAGAGTGATCAGAAGTTATAGTCTAAACAGGATAGAAAACGCAAAAATAGTAATCAAAGTTTTAAACGTATAAGAAAACAAGCATAAATCTGCAAGTCAACCGTTCCAACTGAAGCAGAACTTGCCTCGTAAAAAGGATTAATCATATTTATGTCTAATAAAATCATCCTAAGGATTTCTGTTTATTACGAAGAACATATAGCTTTTGGTGATATTCGAAATCGCAAAGATTAAAGGTTATCGTTATCTGGTACAAAGGGTAGATTATCGCGAAGCGACAATCTGTGGCACTTACACCTTCGAGGGAGTTTTGCGCCATCCCTATATCTTAACGACTGCTGTATGATGGTCGCAGCAGCCGGGACCGACGGCTTTGCGTGCCCTCCGAAGCACGGGGGGAGATAGAAATTTCCAGGTGGTCACCCAACCTGTGATTAGCCGCGCCCAAGGTTGCTTAACTCCATTGAGCAAGGCGAGGCAACTGGGCTATGGCTGCCCACAAGATTAAGGGTAAAAAATTAAAATAGATTCACTGATTTAAAGTTAATTACTATATAGTTAAATAAACCGGAGATCAATCCTCTTTTAGATCAATATTCACGAAAGAATGTTAGAAATAAAAATTCTATTTTTCAACTGCGTGTCACTATTTCTATAAAAAAACGAAACAAGTTTTGTCGAATTCTAGAATTTCTAGGATTTTTAGATTTGTGTTTTTAAAATATTCTAATGCTGAGATGACACTAGCTTATTGTCTACTGAATGTTATTATAAATTGATAAAGGTTCAAATTAATACACATTCCGTCAAACATTATTCTCGACTTTTCCTGCTTAAGCTATCAGTAAATATATACTTGAAATATAAGATTTTACGCGAATAACAGTTTTTAGGGTTATCCTTTATCATAATTTTAAAAATGAAATGATGCAGGATATCTCCATACGTTTTTAGATTTTGTTCTATTGACTTTAATAATAATAAGCAGAAAGCAATTCTAATAACATTACTCACGAAAGTGTGTCCTTTTCGAATATTTTTTGCATATTTAGGCTACCTTCCCAAGAATATAAAAGGAACATGTTGAAGGTAATTAGTTATTCCAAGAAAGTCCATTTTAGATAGATGAGAACATTTTATGTAGATTCGAAATGTATTTCACGGAGCAACAATGCGTCTGTTCTGCTATCGTACTTCTTGACGAGCTGAAAGTCAGGAGGGAAGCTTGGCTGGTCGAATAATCCTTGGATTTCCAAAAGTGTAACTAGACACACATACATATTCACTCACTTCATTTCTGCGTCATCCATATTTTTCAGTTGTGTATCGCAACAGAACTGTCAAAATGGACTCGCTGCTTTGACTTAGTAAAGTATTGGTGCGGTTGATAATCGAAGAATGCTGTATCAGCACCTTTTCAAGAAAACTGGAATCCCTGCTTTTGATCTCACACGTTATAACTATGGACCATTTATTGAGATGACGTATTATTTGAATTTTGAATTTTCGTAAGACATTGCTCCCAAATTAATAGTTGTGCCATCATGCATTAAAAAACCCTGCAATATTTCATCAGACTTTGAAAAATTACTATTCCAGAAGGCAGTACATCATTGATTTTTCCCGATGCTGATGAATCCTTTCTCATTATTTAAGTTACCATTTAGGTCAACTCATCTGTGACCATCGAAGCCCCAGCATTTTCAAAAGTCTAATCTATTGAATGGCATTTCAAATATACAAAACTCGTATAATACAAAATTCTAATGTTGCCTGATCTCTTTCACGTCTACAGACGATTCCCTGTTTTAGCAATGTTCTGCTTCAGTTGGAACGGTTGACTTGCAGATTTATGCTTATTTTCTTATATGTTTGAAACGTTTGATTACTTCTTTTGCGTTTTCTATCCTGTTTAGGCTATAACTTCTGATCACTCTGTATATTTCTTACTACTTGTAAATTCAATTTCTTTCTTAATCTCTTGTTGCGGATTTTTTCTATTACTCAAATAATGAAAAAAGATTTAACAACGATAACAGGAATTTCTTGTGTTGTGATTTCATAAATGGAATCTCCTGAAAAAGTCTTCGTTATTAAACGTGTACTATACAGAGATCGTTATAAAGTCTTAGATTTGAATTTTGCCTTAATTTTATAATTGCCATCTAAGTTCTAAAGAGTAGAGAATGTAACTAATTAAATGAAGTTTGAAGCTATTTTTGTCTATATAATGCACATGTATATAAACTTTTAGGATATAATTCAGGAATCAAAAGCAGAAAATGTCATATGAACATGGAGTCGAAAAAGCTTCCTTCCAGAGCTTTAACAGTTTGAAGGTGTCCTGCAGTAGACGAAATTAATGTTAAAATTTATATGAATTGTATGATTTATTTCTACGGTATTGGTAGTCTATACGTATATGAACTTCAAAACTGTGTGTGGTCTTTACATGTAACTGTTGAATCAACCTTTACTTCTAATTTATAAACTGCGTTCTCTAGAAAGGTCGTGAGAATAAATTAATTTTTGGAAATGTACGTTTAACTGTGGCACATTTAACAGAAAGAAAGCCAGCTATTAATCGGAGATTCAAAAGATCAAATAATTTTATTTAAAATGTTTCTCATGAAATAAACAATTTATATTTCTTTATTATTCCAGGTTCATACCTTGATTAATAATTTTTTTCCCTAAGTTCAAATTATTCGAAACTTTATCTGAAGCTATTACACAGATTTTAACTTTTACTGTTAATTTTTTTAGCGGATATAAATTTTAAAAAAATAATTTTATTTTTAATTGTTCTGATCTATTTTCTTGTGAATTGTAGTTGTTTGTTGGACAATTTAAGACGGTCTATCCTAATTTTACTTTGTTCTATTGATTCAAAGAATACTATATAAAAAAGGAAACCCAATCTTTTAATCTCTTGTATTTATCATACATGGCTTTTAATCCTACAATTCAACGCCACTGTCCTTATGCTTTTTTATCACGAGGGCGATGAAGGATTCCGCGCGTGGCCATATGCTGCATCCGAATGGGTCTTGGACGAGGAAAGCCCGCCTCGGAACCATTTTTGGCGTGTATGATGACGTCACGTGTGTACAGCCTGAACAAAGAGATAGCTGATGAGATGGAGCTTTTGTGAAATGAAAGAAAGAAAAACGATACTCCCATTCGACTCGGATAGCCATTCTACAAGGAACTATCCTGTTCTGGGACCACGAAGCCCTCCCTTAAAACCTGTAATGGTCTGGGACGAGAGAGAGAGAGAGGAAGATGGCCAACGATAAGGATAGATGAGACGGGCAGCATCTGCCAACGGCAAAAATTCCCCTCTAAACTAGCTTCAGCAAATCGGAAAGATTTTGTAATAGTAACAGTGAAACTTATTGTTTTGCAGAATATATAGAAGAATTTTTCTAGTATGAGTCTGTCGTTATTTTTTTTTTCAAAATGGCAAAAAACAAGAGGAAAATGTTTTTAAAATTGCTCGTTCTTGTTCATTTTTTATCATACGTCTCATGGCCAGTTCCACTGATTTTATGATTCTTACTAATATTACGAAAATTAGTAATAAAATAAAACTAGTAATTTTTATTTTGTCGGTAAAAAATTGTTTTCAGAATAGGAAGTTTAATATTTGAGTTTTGAACATTTTGCATAAGGAACTTGAAGTCTGTCATCATGCAAATAATCACACTAGGTACTTATGTCCTTCCATTTGAAACACCCTGTAGTATAGACAATCTGGATGCGAATGAGTCAACAGAGCATGGTGGATGTTGTTAAGAAATAGTAGACAATAAATAGATAAAATTATCGAGTTGAAAATATGCTGCTGGGATTTCATTGACCATGAAAAAAATACTTGATTTTATTTTCACGGTTTTTAATGAATTATTATAACCATAAAAAAGGAATTCCAGGAAGAAACAAAAGAATTTAAAAAAATCATTTATACCTCTGAGATTGGTCATAACGCCTGCTTGTGAAGTGATTTGCAGGGTGTTTCCAAAAATGGAAAGACAATAAGTACATAGCGTAAGTCCTTATCGAAAAGTTCCTCAAAATTGAAGTGTAAGAAAATCGCATGTAAAAAAGTAATTTATGAACTTTCTGCACTAGTCATTTATTAAATTCAAAGGGGCGAGGAAGGTTTAAAAAACAATGTAGTGCTTTGTTAAAAAGTAGTCGATACGATGTCACAATGATGCAGCGCGTTTAGTCAAAACAAAATTACATTAGTGCCCTAGAGCTGCGTGTTTTCAATTGTTGAAACAATGTCCTAATCAAAGAGCATTTCAGTCTATTCCACTTACCAAAATAATAAACTGCGCAACTTGTTTAACATTAGAGTTTTGAACGTTTTGCATAAGGACCTTTAAGTTTGTCATCATGCAAAGAATCACGCTATTTTTTTAATAAGTACTTATTGTCCTTCCATTTAGAAACACCCTGTATAGACAATCTGTATGCGAGTGAGTGCCTGATAGATGATGTTAAGAAAGAGTGGACAATAATAGATAAAATTATCTTGAAAGAAAGAAATATAACACGTTTAGAGTTACATTTTCGTTTTTTTTGTTCTTTTTTTAAAAAAGGATCCTCAAATGTAAATTTTATAGCATCTTCAACATAGTGAAACTGTTGATTTTTTTTAAGTTAAAACTGGTAACTCCACTTAATTACAACCAAAAGGCTGATAACCCAACAGGTTTTAGAAATAATTCCATTGTAAATGATAAAGAAATTGGTTCGAAATGTTTTGTACTTCACCGATGTGTTTTTTTAATAAAAACGGAGAACATGATGCTACTGATTTATTCCTATTTTCACCATAATAAGAAATCATATCTACATACCTTCTTTGATATTAATCAAATGAAACCCTTTTCTTAGTTAATTCATTTTCTTTTTGTCAGGTGCATTTCTGTGGTTATTCAAGATCAGGTCAGAGACAGCCACCGCAGAATATAACTATTTACAAATATGTACTAATTCTATAGTATTCTTACTAACAGTTCAAATTCAAAATAAAATCAAGACATCCATTTCCTAATTTAACCACACACTTTTTCTGTCTTTGATACAAAAACAGACAAACGAGTGGGAAAAAGGAATCCTTTTATTTAATAAGAGTTATCAAGAGAAATATTAGTCCGTTGGCTCTTTTCTTTGCAGGTATTGTTTGTTAGGCAATATGCGCGTCTGCTCCACTCGACTAGCCCTAGGGCGGCGCGGGTCTGAAACCTCTTTTTTTTTTTAAGATGTCAAAGATTGGATCGAGTTCTTACAGAGAAAATTCCTCTAGAGGGGAAAAAATTTAACTGGTAAGCTTGTTTTTCTATGCTGCTATGAAGTTCTTAAGTTTCTTTTTCCTTAATTCTTCAAATGGGTGCTCTTTCAGAGCTGCAAGGTGGGCCAAAATTCTGGAAATTGCAACAAAATGCACAAATTGGCGACCTCTGACTTTAAGATACTTGTGCATTTGATGAATACAAGATTTTTGACTATTTCTTACGGTTTCAATGTTCATGCTATTATGATTTCCTCGTTTAGTGTCGAGATTGTTCTGGACTAATTCGATTCAAACAACTTCACAAAAACATTGGTTTTTGCCTTGCATACATGAGAACAACTTCTACTCGATTTGCTGTTGTTACATTTGGACACGTTTCTGGTCTAAACTAAAAATGTATTTAAATAAAATTGTATAGTTTGGGATTCGACGTTATCAAAAGAAGAAAAAATATATTTTTAAAACTTTTATAAGCATTTTTAAATTTAGACCCTTTCACTTTATTATATTTTTTTATGTTACCAAGAAAACCATCTGTAATTTAAATTATTGTAGAAGGTATTGAATAACTAAACATCATCGTTAAATAAAACTTAAACCAATATTTAATGTCGTCATCTTGAAAGTTTCACATGACCTCTGGGATGCCTTCAGGATATTCTTGGTTTCCACGAAAGACAGATTGGTAAATATCATGCTAAATTTCTTCGAAATAAAATTAGTTTTAGAGTTGTTTAGTTTTATATAAATTATTTAAATACGTATATGAAATGTAAAAGCCTTCTCGCTATGAACTTAGTTTATTATATTCCATCCGCTTTTTTTTAATCTCTCTTACATCTTATTTTCTTTTCGTCCCCTTTTACCGTTAACATTAATGAACGAAACCTGATCCGCCGAGACCCCAGTTGTTGTTGTTGTGTGTCGGCTACCCGATCGTCGAAGCCTCATCGGTTCTCTTTTTGACTCACTTCATTACGCTGGCCAACAGCATTTTTCACGGGAGAGATGCCGTGGCGAGATAAGGGCCCTCGATGATTTCGGCGGGTGGGAGGTGGCGGCGGCCGCGTCTCTCGAGACATTTCCCACTAATGGCCCGGGAGAAGGTGGGCGGCAGGACAGGAGGGAACAATGTTGGAGATGAGCGCTCGCACCAGCGGAGCGATTAAACTCATTCACAGGCGGGATGCGCACGTGGGCTCATCTCCATCGTTTGAGGTTCACCGGGCCAATGAAAGGGCACGGCATCCGATTTCGCGGGAATGACCGCGCGCCAATTGCCCGCCCGAGGGTCGTGGATGCGACGGGGAAAAGTCATCCGTGAATGTATAATGAAAGAAGGACCAGGGCGCTTCGGGGAACCAAGCGCACGGGAAAGAATACCGCGAGCGAAAATGAATAATCGATTTGGATTCAAAGCAAATAAACACTGCAGCAAAGTCGATACGAAAGAAAAATAAAATGGATGCTTGGTGATCCTTGAAGAAAATTTGCAAAGGCCTAGATTCCTTTTATATCTGGAGAGCCCCTTATAAATCAATATTACGTGTATTTTTCTTTTAAAATGAGAGTGTAAAGAAAGTGAATTGATTAATATGACTAAAGAATAAAGCAAATTTTATAGGAAAGACATCGCAAATTCTAAAACAATACGTGGGACGAAAACAACTACTGTACAACTAGAAAGCTAGTAAAGAAGAATGCCGTTATATTATTCTATATAAACGAGTTTGTACAGTAATATCCCGACAAGTTATAGGTGGGGCCGACAATAATTGGCGTTAAATGGGGTTTACAAAAACATCCGTCTCTTGTTAAAAAATATAATCAAAATTGCAGTTATTCCTACTTAATGCACTAAAACATAAAAAAAGTTATTTCGATGCCAATGGCTTCATAAAATCTAACAAACTCGTCTGAAAGCAAATGCCATTTTCTTTTCGCGCAAAATTTCTTCGTAAATAACTAATGCCTCCTTTATTACTTCTTTATTTACTTCCTTGTAGCTACTGTTCGTTCCTCATTAGAATCCGTCTTTCCAAAACGTCTAATCTTTTTCAGTCAAGCTGAGACTTTCTGTTTGCAATTGCCATGTGCTTTTCTAATGAACTGAATCTACGGTGTCGGCCTCTTCATCAGCGCTTTGCTCATGCATCTTTTGTTAGATGTAGAATAATCAGACTTACTTCGTGTGGAAGACATAATTATTTTTTAAAGGATGTAATTTGTAATATGTATGCACTTAAAGTAAAAAAGTCTCAAACTTACGTCTATCGCGAAAATCATGTATAGATGAATTCTCATAAGTCATTGCAAGTGCGACACTGACCCAAGTGGTTGGTAAGGGGCTAAGCGAGAAGGGAGTATTAGATTTCGCATAAGTTAGGGAATTACTGTATATAAAATCAAAATGCATTTATTAAACTGTTACATGTAAGACGAATGCTGACCTCATCTCACGAACGAATGAGTCCCGAGCAAAAGGGGCTCATGGGAATACGAAGAAATTACTTCAAAGATAGCGGGATCTCGTCCGCATGAGATTATGTATCTAATAGAAGATATAGAATGTCTGCTTGTTAATGATACGTCTCAATTTGATAATACTTAGACATAATGATCCTTATTTTATAACACTTTTACTCCTCTTAGTTTTGGAGCCACTTTCGTCAAGAAGACTTCATCTCAAATCAGGATCATTCTTTTGAAGTTTCACTGAATTTATTTGCCTATTCCCGTTCGTTGATGAACTACAGATGTGTCCTGGCTTTTCGCCACGGAAGCTATTTCTTGTTAATTATTTATCTACATATTATTGCTCTTCAATTAATAGATTCAAGAATGATATTAAATATCAGTAAGAATGAAACTGAAACTTTTATTCGTATCTCGCTTTCCACGCGACACCTCATAATTAAAGCTTAGATTTAAAAAAAACAAACTCAGTGAGAGTTTTATTTACATGCCGTATCTCAGTTCTCTTAAAATATAAATGAAAATAGAAAAGAAAATTCCACAGCCTGAGAATTTGAACCAGGAACTTCGGTTGATCGTGCTACCAGTCCAAATGGACATGTAGGTAGCGTAATGCTTACATGTCTACAGTGGTTTAATTGGTTCAGGGTCGGTGCGAATAACCGAAGGCCCAGACTGTGGAAGTTTCCTTTTCTATTTTAATTTAAATGGAGTTAAATATGTTAAAAACCCTATATAAAGTGTTTTACATGTACAAAACACAGGATTAGCTTATTAAATTTCACGCGAAATCCTCGTTTCCAATAACATTTACAGATCCATTCTGTAAAATACGTCGGATAATTATACACTTTCTTAAGGACTCGACAGCATTTCAGCGAAGTTGCGGACAGAATACAGATAAGAATACGGGACAGAACACAAGTACGAGAAAAGTGATATTTGATTTTATTTAATATCTTGTTGGACCTCCTCCTGTTGCTGAAATTACGTAAGCCGCCCATCTGGGCATACTTTCTGCAAGGTTCCAAAAAACAAGCGCCGGTATTTGGATCTATTCTTGCTGCAAAAACCTAACCATATAGGCAGTAGATGTCGGACATGGCTCCTTGGCCCTCACACGACGCTCCAACTCGTTCTATTAAGGTCTGTGAGAGCAACGGAAGGTGATTGAAATTCACGACTGTGTGCCACTGCCTGACGAAAGCAGAAACATGACATCTAAGTAACAACCCTTCTTACCAAAAAAATCCCACAGCGTAGGAGACACCCGATTATCTAAAATGTCCTTGTGGGCTTCAAGGTTCAAATTGTCTATAATCACATGCAAGGATTCCTATCCATGCCATGACTCCACCCCATCAAACTTCACGGTTGGAACGATGCACTCAGGTAAATGGCACTCCCCTGGCATTCTCCATATCCAAACACGCCGTTCCACTTGAACAATGTGTAGCATGAGTCCTCACTTCACAATATGTCGTTCCACTCTTCGACAGTTCAATGCCAATCTTTCAAACACCACCGGAGTCCGTCAAGCCTTGCCGTTTGGCGAGATGTTTGGCTTGTGTGCGGCTATATACCCGAGAATTCCGTGTCATCATTTCCTTCCTCAAAATGTTGTAATAAACGCTAATTTGGTCCTATCAATTGAGTTAAGCTTACTCTAAAATTCGGCTAAAACGCAAATTTTTAAAAAAAATTTCATATTATTATCGCCTGGAAATTTAACTGCCAATCAATAAATTTTGTAACTATTGATTTTTCCTTTAAATTTTGTTTTCAATTAAAATTTTTTATAAATAAATAATGTTGAGGTAATTTAATGTAAACTAGATTAAGTTTTTATTTTTGCACCTCTTTATGAAGTGTTAATAAATGAATAAATTAATAAATTTTAAAATACATGCTACGCGTAGGTTTTTTGTAATTTTATTCATCAAAATAAACTTTTATCAAATTAATTTTTATATTTATATCAAAACTTCAAAATTTTATATTAATTTTATTAATTATTATAATAATATTACAGTTATAAAAATATCAAAATATAATTTAATAAAAAAGGAATTATTAAATTGAAGTTTTAATATAAAAATTTATAAAATCAATTTGATAGAAAGTTTAAAAAATAATAATTTGGAAAAAAATGATATCTTGATAAAAATAAAAAATAAAAATCACACATAACAAACCACACATCCACTGTATTTTAAAATTTATTCATTTATTTTGTTCAGGTAAAAATCAACCAAAAGCTTGTTCTGGTTATAACTTTCTTTATTTTTTTTTTCAACCAAACAGTAAATTTTCGTTATTCAATTTCAAACGTTACAATCGAGTAACTATAGTATCCTGTTAATGATGAGTGGTAATTAACTTCGCTAAAATAAATAAATAAATAAAGTTTTATTCCAGGTTTTTTAATGCTCTTACTTCCACATTTCACAGACAGTTCAACCGTGTTAATTAAATTTTATTTTCTTAAAAAGAACTATATTCGACTTGTAATGAAAACTTTCAGTAATTTTTCGGTAGTGCCACAATAGTGTTTCAAAATTATATTTACTTAACTTCATGTCTATGCAACATCTCAACAACATTCGGTGATGTTTCCTTGCTTTTTGTTACTTCTTCGGATATTTTAACGAATTTATTAACCACCAGGGAGCAATAGATTGAAGGAGCCTGAAGTTTTGCTTATTCAGATTAAAAAATGTTTAATTAACGAATATTTCATTAAAAATTTAATCTGAATTGCATCCTCCACATGCATTTCAATGGTATCTATCGTTGTGTATGGGCCAACAATGGCTGACAAACTCACGTGACTCCTGTTCTAGCAATCAGCAGCTGCGGGGCGGCGCGGAAAAGGTTGCCGTACTTTCCTAATCTAGAGCTTTAGTTGGAAGTCCCTTTTTGATGACCTGGAGTGGTTTCTTACGGTTTTAATGAATCTTACGTTTATGAATCTCACGTTTCAACACCCGTCAGTTACGTTCAGTAAGTTTTGGAGATCGTCTGATGTGGACGTGTTCTAATGCCTGTAATGTTCACATTATTAGTAGTTGAACATGTGATAATTCGATGATGTGATAATTTTCCAAAAATTTCACGAATAGACATGAGCACAATGTGACATCCGATTATTGCTAACAGTCACTAAGCTATTCCCTTCAGTTATCCATTCTCCGCCTACGACAACGTTACATGAGGAAAATATTACAGAAAGATTATAAAATCACATCATCTGTTAATGTGAGATCATGGGTTCCAACGCGCAAGTCAGATTTCAAGTATCCGTTCCGGTATTGTAGGGTAGTGTATAATCCAGACGATTTTGAGAAAACGGATGAGTGCTTAAAACAAGTTAATTTTTATCTATTCTTCTACCTGAATTGCCGTTTTATAGGATCTCCACAAGTAAAAAATTATTTCAACGCTTTACATTTTTTTTTGTAACATACATCTGAAAAGTATATAATTTTTGTAACATGCAATAAAGTTCGAAATCCAAATCAGGTAAGCTCTATTCCATCGTTTTAATTATCGTTGTCAATATAATGATGTCTGAATAATAAGAAGCGTTAAAATAAAAAAGAAATCGTTTAGAATTTTTAAAGTTGTCCAATGAAATAATTAATAGCGAAAAAAAATTATCCTGGTCTACAGCTGCTATAGCCTGTAGGCAGTAAATAGCTTCAAGAGTAGTTTGTCGTGTAAGTGTTGCACAAAGCACTTAAAGAGGATTGAACGCGTGTCTTAAGAGTCGAGTTTACACAATTGGCCCGTATCAGTTGAGCTACTTGATGAAAGTGGAACGCAATTCACTCCGAACCTCTGGCGAAAGTACTGTTCTTGAACGAGCTCGTGGCCTATGTTTTGCAGGAAAAGCCATCCACTCGATTGACTCTTCTGACGGCCTCTTTTGATACAAACAAGTTCAAAAGAAGCAACCTTCTGCCCAATCAGTGAAACACTTTAAGCCCTCTTCCAGAAAGATTTTTTAACCAACCTATGGAGTCGCAAAAGATATATCCAACTCCCATTACTTCTAACTCCGACTTCAAACTCTGTTATATTTTGTAGCTGGAATTAAATTCGAATGCACTGTTGAAATTTTATGTAATATTTTGAAAAATTATATACCAAAAAATTTGCAATTTTGAGTTTGAGTTGGAGTCCGGCGATTTTGCCAATTCCGAGTCTCGATTTTGATTCCGATTTCACAGTTCTTGATTTAATGTTTCATTCCGCTTCAGTATTGACACAGAAGATGTAAGTATATTACTATAAGCAAGTATTGCTTAGTGAATAATTGCTCAATTAATGAACGAAAGAATTTTTTAATTCTTTTTAAAAAAAAATTAGGGATATTTAGGCTATATTGTATCATAATTATGTTAAATTTTGCATTTTAAATTGGGTTTGTAACATGAAGACGAACGACAAGAACGATGCAGTCCAATTTATCTCACAATGTCAGTTGCAGACATTAGGGTATAAGCTTTGGAACTGCATCGTTCCAATAGAATTAGATCGTTTTTTCGCCTTAAGTGCAATATCGTTTACGAAATATACTACTAGTGATATCAACAATCAACAATCCAATTTTTGAAGAAAAAAAATTTACATTATTTCCATTTACTCTTTATACAGGGTGTCCCATGTAACCTGTACCAGCGAAGGTCTGTGGTCTGGGATACCAACACCTATCGATTGGACCCCATGTATGTTACGCGATTTTTTGTAGTTTTCGAGATATGAATTTTTTTGTTTTATTTTCAGATTTTTTAAAATTTTGGACGGTTTTAGCTATGACTTTTTCTGTGAAGTGATTCTTTGAGATTTTCATTGTTAGTATTATGGCTAGCATGTGTGTTCGTCTGTAACAACACTAAACACCAAAGTTCTAACTACTACTAGCTCAGATTTTGATCACAAAATTAAAATTTCTGTTTGAGAGAAATTGTTACTTAACCCTGACTGAATAACTTCCTGATAATTTTAAAAACTTTATGGATTCCTTAGCTCTCAAAATAACACAAAAAGTTGGTACTTTATTGGGCATTTTTACAAAATGATTTTTTGGAGGCCATGGCAGATTCGGATGTCACTTTATCAACACCCCAGAACATGATATTTCAGTGCGACGTGAACACCCCAGAACATGATATTGCACCTCACTTTGCAAGAGAGGTTAGAGGCCATTTGAACGAGCATTTCCCAGAGAGGTGGTTTGGCCGTAATGCACCAATCGCCTGGCCTCCAAGGTCCCCTGACCTGATCCCCATAGATTTTTTTAACTGGGGATGCTATAAGGAATTGGTGTACCATCACGAATTCTCGAGTTTGGAGGAGTTAAAAACTAAATTAAATGAAGCTCAAGAAATAATACGACTAAAAACCCAAGCCTTCCGAGATTTGCGCGGTAATTTTTTGCGTCGGTGCCGTCTGTGCATTGCGGCAGGTGGCAGGCACTTTGAACATTTATTGTGAAAACAATAATAAATAAATGATTTCTTAAGATTATTTCTTTTGTTTTATTTAGCACAATGTGAAAAAATAATTATGAGTTGAATTTAAATACGTTATTTTACATCTTTTTATCTAACATTCCTAAATTCGCTATTTTCGACTGTATCAACTTTAAACTCCGTTTTCGCGTAAAAATGCCCAATAAAGTACCAACTTTTTTGTGTTATTTTGAGAGCTAAGGAATCCATAAAGTTTTTAAAATTATCAGGAAGTTATTCAGTCAGGGTTAAGTAATTTTTTTTTCAAGTTGAAATCAAGTAACAATTTCTCTCAAACAGAAATTTTAATTTTGTGATCAAAATCTGAGCTAGTAGTAGTTAGAATTTTGGTGTTTAGTGTTGTTACATACGAACACACATGCTAGCTATAATACTAACAAAGAAAATCTCAAAGAATCACTTCACAGAAAAAGTTAGAGCTAAAATCGTCCAAAATTTAAAAAAATCTGAAAATAAAACAAAAAAATTCATATCTCGAAAACTACAAAAAATCGCGTAACATACATGAGGTCCAATCGATAGGTATTGGTGTCCCCAGACCGCAGACCTTCGCTGGTACAGAGTACATGGGACACCCTGTATAAAGTCATACATTTTTGTTGAATGAATTGTTTTGGTATTAAATTTGAAATGGTTATCTTTATTTGAATGCTTATCATGGAAATGGTGCATTTAAAATTGATTAGTGCGATTTCGCTATATTTTCTGGATAGAAAAATGTTAATTTTGGAAAGTGCGGTCAAAGTTACTTTCATCGAATTTAAAGTACATTCCACTGTGCATTACTTATTTATATGGAAATTATCGTTTCATTACTTTAGGTAACAAAGAAAGTTATAATATATATTAATTCAATCTTGCATATCGCTGCTTTTCAAGTTCAATTTTTAAAATAGCGTTTTTCGTAGTTGTAGAGCTGTTAGCATTGTCGTCTGTCGCGAGCTGATCGACGCTTTCGTCTAAAATAACTAATTTCACTTGAAACGCAGCTTTAAAATCGCAAGCGGTCACGCAAAATAGGCATTCTAAAAAAAAATTTAATGACTTAAAAATTATCATTTAAAATCTGCTTATGCCTGAATGTTCAGTAAAATTAACGATAATAGGCATGTGCTCCTTATTTACGTTATCATTTTAAAATTATATTTTGAAAAGCATAGAAAGTATATTAATTTCAACTCATTATTTAATGAGTCTTGAGAAACCGCTAAACAGTAAAATCAAAAATGCTAGCGCAGTGCTTCGACATTAATTAAAATAACTTAAAATCAAAGCCGAATGTTTCTCCGTATATAATGAAATAATTACAGATAAAATAAATTTATCCCCAAAATTGAGATTTGTGTCATCTATACAAAGGTTGAGGCAAAAGTAGTGGCCGATCACCGCGCAATCTTTTAAATGGGCACCATTGCTAATCTTCAAAGTAGAGTTCATCATGCCCGATGGTCTTTATCCAACGATCAACCATTTGGCGGATGCCCTCGCGAAACCATTTCTCCGGTTTCTGGGCGAAAAAGTCACGCACGGCGTCTTCAATCTCACTGACATTGGCGAAGCACCGTTCACGCAGGATGTGCGCAATTGACCGGAAGAGATGATAGCCGGAAGGTGCCAGGAAGGGGCTGTATTATAGTGGCTAGAAGGGGCCTCTTCTAGCCACTATAGCTGTATGCTGGATGTGGCAGAACCTCGACTTTTTCCAGCAGTTATGTGTCGTCAACTGGATTTCCAGCGTCAGCTCGTTGTTGTGCTTGCGCTGGCTCAGCTCGTGGGGCACAACTCGGCAGCTCCTGTTGACCTTTCCCATGACGTGCAAATGTCGAACCACACTCGATTGTGATGTCCCGATGTCCGCCGCTAGTCCACGGGTGGTGCTGCCTGGGTTGACTTCCACTTGTTGCCGTAGGACTGCGTTATCCACTTCTTTGGGTCTTCCGCTCCTTGGCGCATCTTCCAGGCCCATGTCTCCAGACGAAAAGCAGGAGAACCACTGTCATGCTGTCCGTCCATTGGTCACACCCTGACCTTCCACCCTGCAAATTTCGGCGACTGCTGCTCGCGCACTGGTCCCCATTTTCCAATAGTGACGAAGGAGACCGCGTATCACCAATTTTTCTGCCATATTTTTACACTGGCTGACGCAGGTGTTTCAATGTCTGTGGCATTCAAATTCGTACTGACGTATCTTCCCACTCTTTTCTCTTAATAAACTGCGATATACCCTTGTGGTAAATGGACTTCGCCCAGAATTCGTCAAACTCAAACTCACCCTTTCGAGTAGGCCACTACTTTTGACTCAACCTCTGTATATATAATAAAATTGTAGCGAGGCGATTTTTGTCTGTTTGTCTGCATACACTGATTGGAAGAAAGTAATTGGATAACCATCCACCCGGCAGAAAATGAACCTTTCCGCTACCACACGTGTCACTACTGTATGGAAATGCAAAGATAGTCATCAGACAACACCATTGACTCTAACTGAAGCATCATGCCGCGACAGGCGGAGCTGACAGAGTTCGAAAAAGGTGTCCTGGTTGGAATGTCGCTCCAAGGCGCATCCATACGAGAGATTGCCAGTAGCCGGAACCACCCGAAATCGACAGTGGCGTATGTGCTGAAGAAGTACAGGACCAATGGACATTGTACGAATGCACCAAGGCCTGGCCGTCCACCCGCATTGATCGACAGGGACCGTCGGGTGCTGCAGCGGGAGATACGGAAGAACCGACGTTCGACGATGACCACCATTGCCGGGGAATTCCAGCAGGTATCTGGATGTCACGTATCACCAAGACCCTCCGAAAGGAGGCCACATGCTGGGCTATCACTGCAGAGCAGCAGCCCACAAGCCGCTAGTCACACCGGCGAACAAAACGAACAGACTGCAATGGGCCAGGGAACGCAAAGATTGGACCGTTGAGGACTGGAAACGTGTTCTCTGGAGCGATGAATCCCGCTTCACACTGTTTCGATCGGATGGCAGAGTTTGGGTGTGGCGTTTACCTGGAGAACGGCTCCTTCCTGAGTGTATCATCCCAACACTGAAGTTCGGCGGAGGAGGAATTATGGTATAGGGCTGTTTTTCGTGGTATGGCGTAGGCCCGGTAGTGAAGGTGGAAGGCACCATGAGGGCTACGGACTACACTACCATCCTGGACAATTCCGTTCTCCCAACCCTTTGGCAAACCTACGGTCTAGAGCCATGCCTGTACCAAGACGACAATGCCAGGCCACATGTTGCAGCTCATACCCTGCAATGGTATGCCGATAATAATGTTGAACGCATGCAGTGGCTAGCCCAGAGCCCCAACCTGAATCCCATCGAACATCTGTGGGATGAAGTCGAGCGTGGGTTGAGGGGTAGTAACCCACTCCCCAAAACACCACCTGAACTGTGGGGGGTCGTACGTAATCTTGTGGAAAGCATGCCCCGGAGAGTGGCCGCCGTGATTGCAGCCAGAGGGGGGCAGACAGGATATTAGCTGTTATCAATAAAAGCAAATAAACGCACTGTGCGAGGTGTCCAATTACTTTCTTCCAATCAGCCTATGTTAGAGGTTGGCGACAAAACTACTGGACGGATTTTGATGAAATTTAGTGTGAAGATTATTTAGTACCCACGGGAAAAAACAAAAACTGGTTCCAGCAAAATATAATAAATTGCCAACAGATGTCACAACATATTTGTTTGGTTACGGAAACATCAGCCGAATATGATGCCATGAGAATTCTTGGATGTGTGAACGGGCCATCTTAACAGCTAAAAATGACCAGGCTGCAGCTATCATCGAAAGCATTCTCTCAACAAACAAGACGATCAAGACGACGCCACTCATTACCCGGTAGAATTTCTGAATTGCCTTAGCGCAAGTGGACTTCCTGCGCATTTCATTAAATCGAAGGTCGGAACACCGACTATGCTGCTTCGGAATTTAACACCGCCGAAGTTATGCAATGGAACCCAACTCAAAGCAATTTCTTTGCAGAGAAACATAATTGAGGCAGAAATTCTATCAAGTTGTGGCGTGGGTGAAACAGTGTTTATACCCCGTATACCACTAATTCCCCACAATTTCCCGTTTCAGTTTAAGTGCTTGCAGTTTCCGGTGAGCATATGCTTCGCCGTGACCATCAACAAATCGCAGTGGCAGACACTGAAGCTGCTGGTGCTGACCTCAGAACCAGCTGCTTCTCACGTTGACAACTATATGTCGCTTGCTCTCGCGTCACCAGCCCTGGCTCCTTATTTATTTTGGCTCCCGAAACTGAAACTTTTTCATAACTTTTCCTTTAATTCTTCACTTTAATTCTAAGCAACCATAAAATATCATAGTTCGTAATTCAATTTTTCCTTCCTGATCTCGATTTATTTGGGGCAGTGTCTTAATATAAAAGGGAAATGTCCCTCACTGACTAATCACGAAATCTCGGGAAAAAGAAGTCCCGACTTGCAGGCGATTTTATCTACTCCCACTTAAACGTGGACGAAGTCGCGGGCAACAGCTAGTCCTAAATAAGGATAAATGTTAAACGTTTTAACTTGGGAGTAGCTCTGTGTAGGTAGCTTCTCGACTTGCGATTTCATTGCATTTCTCTAGTTTTTGTTTCAAGAATAAAGCAGTTCGTTAACTTCATTTCAAGAACAAAGTTTACAATATACTGTAAAACCAATGATCGTTTCTACAGAAATCATTTAGCCTGATTTTTAACAAGATGCGAGTATGAATGAATTAGAGACTCTCATTGTAATATTGCTGCCTTACTCGCTTTGATATAAGGAATTCAGCTGTTTGTAAATTTGGCGGAGCTTTTACCTTTATTTAATTTTCGTCCTTGCTTTATATTTTTGCATCTTACGCAAACGGGTGATTGAGATAAATAGCATGCGGGTAGCCAAAATGCTACGTTATGATAAGCTTGCTAAATACTAAATTTATCCTTGCAGATTTCTTCGTTTTTGTTTTAATTTAATCTACTGGAAAATAGTTCATAAGTTTTCTATTATCTTTGCTTTCCCTTAAAATTTCTCTATGAAAAAACTATTCTTATGTACAGGTTATTCACTGGTAAATTCCTGCTGGAAAAAAGATTTTATTGATACGACTTTAAATTTTCTGGCAGTTAAAACAGACGAGGCTCCCTTACATTGATGAAGTAAGTAGAAATTCTACATTGTGGTTTTGCTAGATTTTTTCTGGAACTAAAACTTCGCGCTAGAATTTTTTTTATGCCACTGCGTTTGCGTGCAAATTTTGTGAGTTCAGTTTGACTCGTGATAAACCAAATTAGAAATTCATGCAACCGTGAAAATCATTACTAAAACAATAAACTGGCCTGATTTCAAAAGTGAAAATCGATTTGAAAATTAATACAGAGTTTTCTAAAATAGGTACATAATAAATAAATAAATAAATAAATAAATAAATAAATAAATAAATAAATATCTAAGCTCCAAATAAGATATTAAAAAAAATAACATTTAAGTTTATTATTCTGTTAATACTTTTTACAATTGAGCTTAGAAATTTAGCTGAAATATGTCTCACAGGTCTGTGAATTTTAATTTTTGGAAAGTTTGTTTTATAGGTGATACATTACAAGTACGTTGATTTTGAAAATGAATTCAGTTTTCATCCATCAGGCAACGATTTTTCACAAAATGCTAATAAGATAAGAATTTTTTATAAATAATAATAGAACTATTTTTTATTTATTGTGCAAGCGCAGAATGTATTGTTGCCTTCCGGAATGGAGTAATTGGGCTCTAAGGAATTTCTAAGGTTAGTTGTCGGCGACTATAATACTAAGAAATAATGAATGATAACTGGCACTAATTCTCCAAACCTCGGGTAATGATATTATTTGAAAAAATGGAAGGAAAAATTCTGCGACCTGGATTCGAACCAGGAACCACGCTCGACGCCTCTTCTAATTGGGCTATCCCAGACAATGTACGGCCATGCTGTCACCAAGTGTCTTAAATACCACCAAGTAGTCAAGATGGAAAACCCTGTGGTAGGGCGGGCACCCGGTTCACAGATCGGGAATTTCTTCTATCCAATCATCAGAAAGTTTGATGAACACACACATTCATTATTTATTATGTGTGTTCATCAACCTTTCTAATAGTTCGATAGGAGAATGAGTAATGAGTAATGAATTTTAAGGGCTGTTTGTCAAAGAACCAAGCACTGCGACCTCAGGTCTACAGTACAATCCCCAAAGATGATGAAAGAACGATTATGAACGGGACAAACACAAAACATCCATGCCTTCGGCGGGATTCGAACTCGCGACTCGCTGGTGTCGAGAGCGGAAAGACCTGTGCCTTAACCCTCTCGACCACCGAGCCGGCTCGGTAGGAGAAATTCCCGATCTGTGAACCGAGTGCCCGCCCTAACATTGGGCTTTCCATCTTGGCTACTTGGTTGTTTTTAAGACAATTGGTAGGGCGTCGAGCGTGAACTCGTCTTATCATTGGTTCCTGGTTTCAATCCAGATCGCAGAATTTTTCCTTCGATATTTTTTCAAATACTGTCATTGACTCTAATATTGTCCATTTTCATAAAATAACGAATAAAATGAGCATGCCGTTTTGCGAACAAACCTTACTTGATAGCGCAAATTTTTTTTTCAAATTTGAAATCAGCATGTTGAAATTAATAAAAATTACTGGAAATTTTCTTAATAATAAAACTATCGCAGAATAATTAGTTTAATAAATATTCTTGTAAATTTAATATTGGTTAAAAAAGATTGTAGATTGTAACACAAGGTCATACGGCACGAAATTCCTGAGATTTTCTTTCCATTTTATGACCAAAGTTAAACTAAAAAATTACATCAACTAGATCATGCACGAAATCGTTAACAACTTCTGCTAACATTTTTCCTGCTACTTAAACACAACAAAAATCGATGAAACCTGCTGGAGAAATGTTGGAAGAGTTTCTTTAGTCCTCTTAACGTTAAAGGTAGAAAGACGAATTTCTTAAAAAGCATATGAACAGTATAAAATATTAAAGCAACATAAAACGTAAACTAATTAGAAATTATAGATTAATGTGTTTCATTTCATCGTCTTAATCTTTCGGACGGAGCTTAATGTGTATAAAGTATCTATCGTGGTGATTAAAATTTGCAGTTTCAAGCGTGAAATTAAGGGGGAAATTGAAAATTCACCGATATGCCCTATCCAACAAAAACTCAAGTCATTCAGAAAAGTTGATAATAGTTATTGTGAGATATTTGAGAAATTCTTATTTCCGCAGCAAAAAAGTAAATGGAAAATGTGCACGTATAAGGATATTGCTATAAAATTATAGGGGCAAACTTCAGGAGATTCTGACAAGAAAAGGAACAAAAGTCTCATATGATCATATGTTCGGAAATGAACGGTTTAGCTATAAAAGAGCAATTAGCACAGAACATGACATTAGCATGGCAGTAATTGTGTCAAAGTTACAAAAGATTTTCGAGATGGTAGGAATAGTAGCTGTTTTCATGTAAGATTCTCAACACAGTCGTTTGAGCCCTTGCTTGAACTTGTACCGGAGCTCTGCTCAATATTTTGTAGCACATGTTCCTCCAGGTCTGCTGTATGAAAATACCGTGGCTGCCTTCCGTGTTCAACTCTTCCATCAAAGAACTCCTTCTCATACAAACGCCGAAAGATGGTTGCAAACGTTTGTGATTCGGGTGATGCTATTTGAAGGGGGTAATTTCCTTGGTATGTCCGTGCGTCGCCTCGATCTTTACCATGAGCTTCATATGTGAAGACCGTCTCGGCTTGTGCCTGAAATGAATAACGGATCATTGTACCTCAGCTGCACGAATATCACTCAAAAGTAATTCTGCAACATAAATAAACACAGTTTGGATAATGCCCGTCCGCATCGGTCTGGATAATGGATCATGAGGACATCCGGCGCGGTTCCCAGACCAGCACAGTCCCTGGAGCACGCATGGGACGATTTTGGAAGACGTGTTGCGGAACAAGTACCACCTCCGCGAACATTGCAGGACCCTCGAATGTCATTGGTCACAACTTTTTATGTTGTGCTGTCACTTTTCTGTTTAATGATTGAATTGTATTTACATGACCTAGAGAACAGTCTTACTAAGTTTGGTGCTGATCGGATGTGCGGAAGGATTACATTCTGCAAATTCCTTCATTTATGGGTACCTGTGTATATTGTAATAATTAAAAGAAATAATTACAATTTGAAAATAATTGTCAAATTAAATTCTCAGCGAACCGTTAAAGAATTCACATCAGCAATATGTGCTCAGGTTAAATTTAATTAGTTTATTATTTAAATTTAATTTATTACAATTATTCGTCTTGACCGTAATTGAGATTTAAAGTGCTCAGCATAAATTATATAAAATACTTCACATCTTAACAAATTTAAGAACTGGGAAACTTTGTCATGGAAATTGATTTGTAGGTTTATTTCTCAGCTTTTGTTAATGTATCTGACTAAGATATCAAGGAGGAGTTTAAATATACACTTGTAATGTTAAAAATTTAATACTCTCCTTAAATTGAAAAGGGGATAAAACACAATTAAAAAAGTTCAAAAGACTCTAATTTTATACTTTTGTGAAGTATCTCTGGAAGTATAATTTCAATATTTTAAACCTATCTTTCTATATATTTCCTTTTCAATTTAAGAAAAACAGTAAAGACTTTTTAAATGTCAAAAAAATATTTAGGCTTTTGATAATTATAAACCTGCGATTATAATTTCATTAAAAACCTACTTTAAGGAAACATTTTTACACTTTTCTTTTTCTTTATTTAGTTTTAATAAGACTGGAACATTTTTTACCAGTTGAAAGGCCGGATTTAAGATGTAGACAGTGTTAATTAAAATTGATTCTTTCAGGCCATTTGGCATTACAGATCCATTGATTGGTGTTTCCAAGGAAGAAATGGTGAGTGTTTTGCTTTCAATCTTTTAAGCTAGAACTCTCCAAAAAAAAAATTCATATTCATCCAGTCCAGCGCTGAACAATAGTAATAAAAAAATAGACTCGGTAAGAGTTTGTAAAATTTAAAAAGGAAAAAAATTAAAATTAAAATTAGAGTTTCGTTCGTCTTGTGCTATTTACGGTTCAGTGACTTCCTCATTATCACCTGAATAAAAAATAATAATAACTTTAAAAATGCATGCAAACACACGCGCGCGCATACAAGTTAATTTAGAATAAAGGAAAAAAAATCATTTTCTTTTCATTTTCCCCCTTGAGGTCTCGATAAGCAAAAATGCCATCACGCTCATTATTTTTTCCGGTAATATTATACATCCAATTATAATCGCATCATTGTATGCGATTTATCATTAGGAAAAATAGAATATAGAAATTAATTGCATTATTAAGTTACACTAAATTTGCAAAGTTTTAGACTCTATGCTTTCAAAGGTTATTTTTTATAAGGCCCATTCATTTATTGTACAGAATTTTATCGAAAGTTGTAGATATTTTTTATTTCATTGAAGTGTTTCATTGGAATAACAAGAGAGAACAGAATATAACAAGAGCTAAACAAAAAGGGTAATATCAATGATGGACTGACGGCTTTTAAAATTAAATGGCAAGCAAACGGGGACCTTTAATAAAGTTATTTTGCAGGAGATTAATGTGTAAGATCAGGAATTTATTTTGCATAACAGGTGGTGCTGTACAGGGCGTTGCAAAGATATACAGGACAGTACTTTTGGGTAACCTATTCTCTCCTTCAGGGGCCGCGCTTCATAAAATGAAAATTGGAAATATTTTTTTGTTAACCCATTTACGCCGAAATTGGTAAAGTGGAAATTGAGACTTCCTATCTTAAATTTATATTCTGTAGCATGTAAAGATACAAAAAATAATTTACAAAGACATAAAAAGATACAAGAATATAATAAAAAAGGGACTTATAACTAATGAAATTTAAAAGATTACTAAATTACAAAACTTCTAACAGTCCAAGTAATCTCAAGTCCACTGTCCTGGCGATAATTTTCACACCACATAGAAACGGATTTCATTGTTGATTCGGCACTTGTTTAAAAGGTGACAATATGAAATAACGATGAAAAATTTTGAATTTTGAAGGTCTTGAAGAATTTGAATTTTGAAATTAAGGTCCGAAAAGTTCACAATAAAAATTTCGAAGAAATGAAAATGGAGTCCAATAAATAGTCAATTATTTCATGATACTTAAAAATTAAACGTGCTCCATGATAACTTAAAAATAAAAAATAAAATTAAAAATTAATTTTAATTTTACTTTTTGCTTTTAATTCACTTAACAAGAAAACTAAGTAGTGACGTCAAGTTCCTGGCCCATTGCCTAGCGATTCCAAACTTAGATTTTATTTAAAATTATATGCTGTCGTCCATAGATGTAATTTTTTTATCTCTTAGTAAATTATTTTTTATATCTTTACATGCTACAGAATATAAATTTAAGATATGAAGTCTCAAGTTCCATTTTTACCAATTTCGGCGTAAATGGGTTAAAAAATAAAATTTCCCAATTATCATTTTATGAAGCGGCCCCTAAAGCGATAAGATAGGCTACCCAGTAGTACTGTTCTGTATATTTTTGCAACACTGTATGCGAGGCAATTAGAAGCCCAATTAGATGACACGGTGGAAATGCAGTGGAGAAGTTTGTCAGTGGAGAAATGTAAACGAAACCAACATTAATCTAAGAAAGCATGAAAATGGTGTATTCGTTGGAGGAAAGAATATTTATTATACTGGAATACTACCGATTAGGTGAGAGTACAACAGCGACAATTAGGAGCTTCCAGCGCCGATTTAATATCAAGAACGGTTTGCATCCTAATACTGTATTGAAAAAATGGGCCGAGAAAACGTACCAAACGTACCACAACAAATTCCTGACCTTACAGATTTAACTCCTGCAACAATAACTTTAATAACTTCAGGACACCCTGTATAATGGTAATATAAAAGAGAACGAAAAGAATTTAGCTCGTTAATAAGAGTTTGGTGAAAATTGGCCATGACGAAAAGATGTATTTCTACAGAAAAATAAATCATCATACAGGGATGACGATTTTGAGTCGCTGAGTAGTTATTTGGTTATTTGATGATCTGAATTGTTAAGCCATTAATATTATTCAGTTTTATAACGTATGGAATGAATTTTTAATAGAATTTATTTAATGTACAGAATAATACTACTTTTGATACAATTTATGATAACATTATAAGCGTTATAACGAAGCCATATGTTTATTAATTGCTCTCGGCAATTATTTTTAGCGTAATTACAGAGTGATCCAAAAGCGCGCACATCGAAATAATAATAAAAACCAGACGACATTAAGTAATACTATTTAATACTATTTTTACAACATATGCTCAAAATATAAAAGTTTCAAAGTAGCCGAAGAAACTTTTCAACTATTACACTATTTAAAGACAATCGAATTTGGATGTGCGTGAGTTTTGAATCACTCTGTATTTTGATTGGGATTATTTGTGAATAATAAATCATTTTTGATATTTTTTTGCATTGAGGTTTAGTAATATTCGATTTTTTTACTTCACCGTATTGGTGATTACTGATATTAAGATGTTGAATAATTTCTAATGTACAAATACAAAATTAAAGAAATTTTAATGTAAAGTGCGTAATTAACAGATGAGTTCAGAGAAAGTTGCCTTTCACATTTTTGTACAGCTGAACTCTTTCTCTGTACAGGTAAAGAGATTTCAAAAAATATCATTCAGTATTATATGGTTTTCAAAAAATTTAAAGACTTCTTATATTCTTTTAGTTCTTTTACTTGCTTAAACCTTCTTAAAATTAGCAAAGTACGAATTTTTTATTTCGCTCATTATTTTAGTTTGAATGGTATTTTACATAGTCTTTTTTTTAATAATTTTAAATAGTCTTTTTTTTTTAATAATTTCTGCTATTCTTTTATTATTATCTCTTCCAGTATTAGCTGGTGCTACATTATTACAATATTACTAAAAGATCGAAACTTCAATACTAGATTTTGAAATGCTATAGCATCATTTATTTAGATTTTTTGATCTCCGAGAATTTATGTTTTAATTCTTCCAGAATTTGGAAAAGTAACTCATATCATTAGTCAACGATCAGGATAAAAAAAAACATTTGATACTTTAGGTATAATTTATGCAATAGTTGCAATTGATATTTTAAGCAATAATTAATATTCATAGGTTATCTAAAAATAAGATTATTGGGTTTTAATCCATTTTTCATCATATGTGTACGCTTTAAAAATTCAGCACTCTTTAATTTTTTTTTTCAAGGAAAAAACAGTTTAATGTGCCAATGAAATTTAAAAATAAAAGCAAAGCATCTTCGACATAAATGATTCATTTAATAATGATTTTAATCTAATCTCTAAACTATCTTTCTGTTGATTTATAAAGCAACGATTATTTAATGCTTTAAAAATGAAAGATTTGCGTTTGTTCTCGAATTTTTAAAAACAATATAAATTTATAAGCCCATTTTAGGAGAAAAAAATAAATTTATTAGTATTTACTGGTTTTATAAATGTAAATTAATTATTTATATAAATTTGCGCTTTTACATCTTCAGCTTTAAAATATATTTAATATGAAAAAGCATTGAAAGTTCGTTGGAATATTGAATTTTCTATGCTCAGAGGCAGAATTGGTAACCCCTGTTTTTTTTTTTTATTTTCTTTCTTTCTTTTTAAATTTTGTTTTATGTTTTCGACTCTTAATTCTTTTGACGTCTTCATTGCCAATGAGGCTTGAGCCGGGTGAATGAGCCCTGATTTATTTCTGCCGCCCCGGCTGTCAGCGCTGAGCGCTCACTCGTACGTCGTTGGCGAAGCGACGACGCGCTTTTGTCATGTTAAGTAATGGAGTGAGGAGCAGTTGAACGGTTCATCCAACAACACAATCCCGACCTGAAAATCGTGGTCGACTTTGGACGAGGGAGGGGGGTTAGGTAAAGGGGGGTTGACTAGATCCAGCAAACCCGCTCTCTACCGCCAGAGCAGCACCAGCCATACATAATAGAGGTTCCTTGCGCCTCAGTGTGCGTGTGTGTGTCTGTGCGTGTGTATATACGAGCGTGTGAGTGTCGTCGAGTGGTGAGCGCGTAGGTGTACGGCGGCGGTGCGAGAGTCCCTTCGGTGTAACACAGCCTCTGTGACCAGATGACAAGCTAGTCGGCCAGCGGGAGAGAAGCCTGTCGCCAACTGTCAACCGCCGAGCGCCCAATCACGGCGACCCGAAGGCCCTTCGCGAGCGCACCCTGTAGGCACGTGCGCACCCTCGTATAAAAATCGCGACAGTGAGCGCCGTCCCAGATCGTCGCGCTCGAATAGGTGACCATCCATCCACCGACGGTTGGAGAGGCCCTCGAGGGAACGACCCCCTTTCACTTTTTCCCTACCCCCTCCTCCCTACCCCCCATTCGCCCACCTCCTCCCACTCAAACCGACGCCCACGACATCATCGTCCGAACAAACAACGGTCCAGCCGAGCAACAAACGCTCACGACTGGCTCCTCCTGGCTGCCCACCACTCTTCACCCCCTTGGCTAAAGCCCACGTCAGATTAAATCCGGACCCCGACGACGTTTAACGGTAAGATAATTCGATTATATTCCTCTTCTTCGTCATCGCTCTCAATTAACAGAGTTGAAAAAGTTAGGCTTCTCTATTAATTTTCCGCTATTGCTCATGGAGCTTATGATTTTAACAGCGCCTTTTTTTTTTGAAAGGTTAAGTTACGGTGCTTGCATGTTTATTTTCCTTCATTATGGTTTTTGATTATTGGATTTAATATTCGTTTATGCATAAGTAGACGTTTAAGATCATTGTGATTGCTTAACTTTTATTCTGGATGTACAGCTTACAGAGCACAAATGCAATTATAATGGCATCTGTCAGAGATGTTAAAGGACAAAACTGCATAAGTACCCAAATCCAGTTTTGTTCTATTAGTACTTAAGTTTTTACCTGTTATTTTCATTAATTTAATTTCCCAATAACAATATCTGCCTTTTTTAAGTATTATAATTTTTTTTTATATTTCTACATATAATTAATTTAATTATTTTTTATCTTTTCGGGGAACGCTTTATGACTTATTAAATTCTCATCATGATAATGTTTTTTTAAGTTTTATAATTTTTTTAGAACTTACTTTCCATTATAAGAATTGTGATTATTTATTTCCGTATAACCTTAGCTGTAATAACAGAGTTAAGGAATAGTAACTATTAAGTTAATTCAATTTAAAAGTTGCATCCCGAATGGGATACGCTGGGCCAAATCATAATATAAGAGAAATCTGTCTATTCAGTATAACTTGAAAAATAATTTACATAGGTGATTAACCACTACATTAACAAACGGAAATCATTATGTTAAATCCAATGCCCCGTGATAAGATATTGCAGAGCTTAAAGGAGTTAAATGGGATATGTTGTTTAAAAAGGTGCAATATTTAAGCAGAGTTCTAACTGGTCTGCTTGCTTTAACCACTTTAAAATATAATGTACCGGATGGCAATTGTTCTTTAGTCCTGCCCAGAAAAACGCATTGGCAACAATTTTTACTTTAATGAAATTGGTCAGATCCTTTCTTGAAAAAAACCTTTCTCAATGTTTTGACTAAATCAGTTAATTGCCTGAATTGTCCAGTGAATCACTCAATATAGGGCTTCAAGAAATAATTCGACTCGGAAAAGTCCTCCCATGCTACCCTGTGTTAATGATGAAGCCAATGAAATTAAAAGAAAAAATAATTTGTTTATATAGTTCGTTATTACAATCGAAATGCCAGTACAGTTAATAAAACATTGAATTGGATCATGTGGTTACTTAAATCTTGTTAAAGAATTAGCTGCTTCTAAGTATAAAAGATTAATAGAAGATTTCGAGCTTGTAATATCTTTATCATGAGTTTAAAACGAAGGAGGGGATCATATCATTTCTAGCTTTGAATATGAAATTTGTTGTTTGAAATAATTTTTCAGGAAAATTACTTTCTTAGTTATATTACGACTTTATATTATATATTATTCACTGTTAAAATAAAAACGATTTAGCCAATGTCATTAGATTCGATATGGAATACAACTGATTGGTTGCATTTTCAACTTGGTTGCACCCTAAGTTCTCTATCAACGGCGGCTGTCATTTGTTACACATGGTGAAGCGATGAGGATAAATTGCCTCGATTAACTATTGTCATTTGAAGGCAACAAATTTCCTACCGGCAAAAGGAGGAGAGGGGTATTGGAAGTATTGGACTAAGGGAAAGAGACTGAATGGGGGGTGGAACAGGGAGAAGAAGCATTTAGGGGGGTGGAAGGGCAGAATTGCAGGCGCTGACCCCTCGGATCCGAATTAGCGGCAAGCAAGCGTTCAATCACACACAGAGAGAAGTCGGACAAGGGCGGCGGCGATCTTTAGCTATGACATCACGGCGCGCAAAGAAATGAACCGACCAGCCGGAATTAATAGTATTTTCCAAAAAATTAACTTCTCTCCTCATTTGGATGGCGTTGTTTATTAAGAAAAGCAGCGGCCCCAAACGGGGATTGCATGAAAGTATCACTAAGCCTTTAATTGAAACGTTTGCTAAATTAAATCCCCAATCGTGTGCAACATAAGAGCGCTACATCTGAGACACTTGGAGCATTTCTCATTTAATTCCAAGACACCGCTATGAAATGCTTCATTTAATTCGCAACAGTTTAGCGTGTGTCAGGACCAATAAGTAACCTCCCACTCGACGAACCAGTTCATTTCTATGATTCTAATTGAAACAGTTGAACGTTTAACCAGCCAAGATGATGCTAAGCATCGTACAACAACACACGTTTCACGCGGGCTTTTTATTAAGATGGCCTCAAAAGTAATCTTTAGCCTAATTGCAACAATTAACATTAACAGCAATTACGACGGACTTGTTGCATTTGAACGTCAACACTGGAGATCCCGAGCTATGAGATTTAATAAGCGGGTTTAACAAACGTGTAACCACAATTAAAAGAGCCAAGACACGAAGCGTGTAATCAAAAATTAATTTTGAAAAATAAGTGACAGTGAATATTCGTTAAGTAAAATTGCTCGGCCAATATTGCGTCACCATCTCTTTAATATATTTAAGCAGGTCGGTTCCTTTGAACCGAACCTGCAAAGGTCTCATCTTAAAAGTGTCTAAGGAAGACAATGGCGATTACATCAAGAAATTAAATCGTACGCTTTACTTCAGAGAACCCCAACCTTTAGTCCGTAATCTTTTCCGACTCTTATTTCGTTTCTCTTTATGTCTTTAGAAAGTGTTTGGAGGTGATAGCACTTTCTCAAGAACAACAGCAAACAGATTTGCAAAGGTTAAACTTACTTTGAAAATGAATATAGGTACAATTCAAACTAAATTAACATTAGGTATTCTCGCCTAAAGAAAGTTTCATGCCTCTAATTTCCTAAGCTAACCCGCTTAAGTTGAACTATAGTTCAATAAATTGAAGAATTCTTAAACAAGAAATAATTCTGTGTTTTCCTTCCCACTATGTACTGCAAAGTCTCCATTAACTTCAATTCCTAGATTAGTTGGCGACGACTATAACACTATCATTACAGTAAAGCTGAAGGGACCATGCCATTTTGCAAGTAAACTTTGTAAAAACGGTTTTCATATTTGAAATCAGCATACTAAAGTTAGTAAAGAACGCTGAAAAGTATCTTGACAATAAAACCATCGCAGATCTGTGCAATTGGAGATTTTTAATATATTCGCTCATTTAATGAAGAGCTGTAGAAATATGATTTCTAAGATGGAAATAGTGTTTCCGGACTCATGTCTATATAACATATTTTTTTCCTCTACATGTGAATACGTTTCCTGAAAGTTTAGCCGAAGCTTCTTTCTTACACCCTGTGTTGATAGGAAGTTTTTGGTAAATATGTTCGTTGAAGGTTAATGGTCGTTTTTCCATTGCATTTTAAGAACATTATTAATAATGGATTCAAATTGCTTTATTCCCAACGAGTAAGAATATTTATTATTTAATATCTTAGTTAGATAATAATGCAGATCATAATATAAGTAGGTAAAATTTAATTTGAGTTAGCTTTTTAAAATATTGGAAATGGATGAAAAGTAAGAGGGCTTGATGAATTAAACCAGAAAAAATGCTTTTTTATCAACATTACAGATTTCCCGTCATTAATAAATTAACTGAATAATGAAGATTCCTACATTTTAATTACATAATGAATGAATTTTTAAAACTTACAAATACTATGTATATTTTCTATATTTTAGGCCTGTAAAATTTCAGAAAAATAGTTTTATTGGGCGAAACTCAATATCATTAATAATAATAGAGAGACCTACTACTGTAGACAAATAAAATGTGACTTTTTTGTAAAATTTTTAGAATAAAACCACACTTTTCGTTTTATTTATGCTTATATTGTGAATTACTGGCGATGACACAGATATATTACAAATGACGTTAACGTATTGAAATCACTAATGTTAAGCACTGTTGAACATTGTTTTGTTTATTTTTTTCCGGACTTAGTCAGGGCCAATTTAAGATGTGCTGGAAATCTTGAGGGGATATATAAAATATTAGATTTTTTTTTAGCATTTTATGGCTTGATTTCGAGAAAAGTTGGATATGATTTTGAGAGTTTTTTGTGCGAAAAATGCTTGTCTCCAATTTTTTGCATAATTTGAGATTCTTTTTAAGTCGTGAGAAAATTGAGGTAGGCTATTAAAGATTGAGGTTATTCGTTTTTTAAGGTTGTTGTGTGTGTTTTGTTCGAAACTTCTTAATTTTTTATCCTAATTTTGGATGCGCTTGGAAATATTTGTCCAAATTTATTTATTTATTTATTTATTTATTTATTTATTTATTTATTTATTGTGAACATAACAGGTTTCCCCAATTACTATGTTCACTAAAAATTGCAAAATATTCCCAGTTCGAAAGTTTTTATAAATATTTCAAAACTTGCAATTCACATTTGCAATTTAAAAATCAAAAACAAGAGTAATTACATAAATGAAGTAACATAAACAAAAATAAATGAATAAAAACAGATTATTTTATAAAAAAATGAAAGTAATTAATGAAAGCAGTTACAAGTGGTAAGAAGTTATTACAAGAAGTAACAATTTCATTTTGACTCATAATAAAATATCAATCGGTAGAGGGAGGTGTTTGAAAGTGCATGTTTGAAATTTTGGAAGAAAAATGGTAGATTCAAAAGATCAGCAGTTTGGTTGTGTTTTTGACGTGATTTGGTTTGATTTTCGGTTTTTCTTCTGAAAATTCTTGTTTTATTTTTGAGAAAACTTACTTTTTTGATCTTCCACAAGTTCTGTTTTCGGAGTAACATTTAATTATCTACTTTAATTACAAACGAAAATGATAAGTAAATATTAAAAAAATTATGAAATCTAACAAAAGACTCTTCAACACATTGTGAACAGCAGATGCAAGTTATTTTTCTACTCTAGATAAATAAATGAATAAGATTTTATTTAACAATTGTAGCACTTACATAAGTTCGATATTTTCTTTCCAAGCGTGCAAAACACAGGAGATGTCAGTATATTTCTTGAAGTTACAATCGAGCATATTGTTAAGAACGCATCCAAATACAAAATAGAACTGAAATTTTGAAAATGAGAAGGAAAGAAAAAAGAAGTGAGATTAGCATCTATGTTCGAAGTTCTAGCTTCTGACTGATAGCTGTACGTATTATAATTTGGTAAGGTTAGGTTAGGTTAGGCAAGAACTACAATGCATTAAAGACATCAGACTATTAAGAAATATATAAAATTATAATTATTAATACAGCAGAGCGATTCTAAAGTTTAGACAGGCGAATCTCTGATCTAAATGAAATTCTGAAAATAAATAAATATAATGAAGAGAAAGAAAATATATTTCATCTGATTTTTTTTCTTGATTTTCTGCGAATACGTCCTGAAAAACAAGTGGCTTGGGTCTATATTTTTAAGAACAGGGAGTTTTGTTTTCATTTTCTGCTTGGCAAACAACAACAACAACAACAACATGAAGTAAGAGAAGACGTTGAAGGCGCCTCATCGCATTCTTTTTTTTTTCCTCCTACTGAAGGATTAGGTTTCAGCTCCCGTCGGTCCTCGAACAAGAAGAGTCGCGCAGGGCTGATCGTTATCGTTCATCGGTCGAAAAGAGAAAGAGAGAGCGACAAAGCCACGAAAGTTGGTCCCGTCACCAAGTGACACTGACTTTTGTCGCAACTCGACAGACCGTTTACAAGCTAGGGAAACGTCAACTGAAATCGGAAGAGATTAGACGTGACTTTCTGGCTTCGTTACTTCTTTTTTGACTTCAAATCTTTTTTTCCTTCTCTGCTTCTTTTCTTTGCTTTATTCGATAGGCTACTTACATAGCTTTATACATGCATTTTTAAAAAGGTTGAATGAAACATGCAATATAAATTTGAAAAAGTAAATCAGAAAAAATAAAAAAACCGTGGTGATCAACAATTAAAAGAAAAAAGTCGACAAAAATCAAATGGTTATATAAAAAAAATTTTCTACTTTATAGATGGAATAGCAATCACAATGGCCTAAAACTTGGCCGGTTTCGCATCTGAAAGATCATTCAAAATTTATGCTAATTCTCAACACTCAGTAGGAATTAACGGTCTATATAAAGTGCTACATTTCTCTTTGCTTATGGAGCAAACTTCTCGAAACTACTTAGCCGATTTTTTGCACACATGTTCAGGGTGATCTGAAGTTACGCATCCTGCATTTTGTACCAATTCGGTCGATTGTAAGATTTTAAAAGTCGATGTTAACTTGCAGCTGAATGATTATTATGAAAACGAGGAGCAATTTGTGATATCATTATTTAGCCAACTCTTAAGACTTCAACTCTTAGATCCATGGTGTTGAGAGTTGGCTAAATAATGATATCACAAATTGCTCCTCGTATATTTCATTTGAAATGCCCTTTAACGACTTTTCCAGTTTTCCATAGCGAGCATGAATTGTATTATTAAAGACTCGTACGTACGCGGCTTTCATTTGTTATTGAAGATCATTTTTAATTCATCATTAGTGTATTATGAAGCATAGAATCATTTTATTTTTTATGAGTAAATGATAAATCACAAATCATTATTTTCCCGTTTTAAAATGAACTTTAGCACTTCTTAATGCTATAAATTAATAAGAGAGAAGATAAAGCATTTTCAATCATAAGCTTAGATCCTTGAATAAATTTATTGATTTCTAATGAAGAAAGCAATTAAAAAATACAATTTTAATAACAGAAAATGATGCATTTCGACAATTTTCTAACCGTATGATACATTTAATCCATCAATTCAACACAATCGAAAACATAATGGAAGTAAAATCAAAACAGAAGACATAAACATTCGACATTAGAAATTTTCAGTTACGGAACTATACACGACAAAGAAACAATAAAAATAATTTCCTGAATAACCATAAAAACTTCCAACTCGGAAAATTTATTGTTTATAAATAGGCCTACATTCAATAACAACCCATCAAAAATCCGCTCACCACTCTATCATGTTTCATCTTCTGAGTAGTCAACTTAATTTTAAACTTCTAATGTTATATTGTTTGTTTTTTTTCTACAATGTTGTTTTCATTTTTATTAAATTGTAATGTTTTAATACTTTTCTTTATTAAAACTTATCTTAATGTATACAATTGAGTTCACTGGTAATATCGATATGTAATACTAGTCCTCTGCTTGAATATTTTTTATGTTAATCATCGACAATTGTTTGACTTCAATTAACATTTTTTTGACATTTATTCCAAATTCTTAGTAATTCTTTTTTTTTCAATTAGTAAAGAATTCAGGTTTTAAAATTTATTTCTTTAACTTAGCTAAATTAGAATGTTACTATATTTGGTTCGAAAACGATCAGACAAAACGTAAAGCGTTTTGAAACAATTACTCGTTTAATAGAATATAACAAATTCAATAATTTAATTAATCACTATCAATTCAGAAACTTTCAACTTCATAAATTTTAAACTGTTGCAACATTAAAATTTTCGAATTGGAGTAAACTGCCATTTATAATCTGAAAGGTTTTGGTCGTTATTACGAAGTTTACTAATTCTTCTTTCTCTAAAGTAGCTAAATAACTTTCATTTCATTCTAATGCTTTTAAATTCTGTTAAGTTGCATATGATTATTATTATTCCTTTGCTTTGACAAAAGAACGTCTAACCGAAACGTCAGCTATATTCAGTCTTACCACTCTATGTCCAATTTAAATTTAATTTGTTGGAATAGTATAGCTATCTTGTAATTCGACGACATATTGTCGTAAATTTTTATTTTAAAACATAATTTTATATTTAATTTTAAAAAATGAATTACTACCAAAGATATGTAATTTATAATATGGACGGCATGACATGAGAATAAAGGAAGAAACCTTATTTATAATCTAATACTCTATTTACATTATTTTATTTTTGGTCTGACACTAAAGTAAATTTCTTGCATGGAAGCAGTTTATTTCTTCAACTGAAGTCGACAACTTGGATTGATATCTAGACAATGACAAAGAATGGCAGTAATTCTAGAAGTTTGTGTTAATTAACACAAAAAAACATCATTTTAAATTAATATTAACGTATTTAAATTTTTAATCAATTAATTAAACGAAAAAATAGCAATGAGGAATAATGACTTATTTATAGAAGTAAACTCTAAATATATAGTCTGGTGACTGAGAACTGGAGCGCAGGCTTTCCGCGGCAATCGCCTGTTCGATTTCCATCGTGTTTGTTTATCCTGGACATGTTCGATAATGATCTTGATGAGAAAGGGCGCAAACGACCCTGAATTCGTTGTAGCCAAAACTTAATTCACCAGTCAAGGATTGTCACATGGTTAAAGATTGTGTTACGAATTCGCCAGTCCTGCAGCGCTAATGTTCCCGCTAAAGTATTTGCCGAGCACATCCACATTCCTTATATAACCATCTGATAGTATCGTTTTATATGGTTTAATTAGTTCTTCCATGGTTTCGAAAAGAAAGGAAAATGATATCAAATTAAATTAGAAGGTGAGATTGCGTTGTCCGATAATAATTTTTATTGTGGAATAAGGAGTAGTAAGCAAATATATAAGAAAGAAGCTGGATTCTTTAATTACTTATATCTTCTTTTAATTTAAATTATAAAATGAATAATGTTTTTCTTTTCTGTAAATATAAATTTCGTTTGTATTCCTTAATCACATTTTTAATCAAACAATTATTAATGGTTTATATGTATTTGAAACTGGTTTAAAACGGACAGTTCTAATAGGACATTTTACACATTAATTTGTTAATTTTTTATATACATTGATTTATATTGTTTAATTTATGTAGCAACGTAATGGAAAAATTTGTACTTAGGACTAAGATAAAACACCATTGTACGCAACACAAATTTTCTCCGACTTCGGACCTACCGGTGGCAATCCCCACACTGCCGGTTGTTCGATAACTTTGAATCGGTAGAATAAGGGCGATTTCTCGTACAATAAGAAGAACCGGTGAGGAGAGGAGGCAAATGGCCACTGTTTGTCAAGTTAGCAAATTATATGATCAGCATACAATATTTTATTAAGAGGCATATTGTAATATATAATTTCTATGATTGCTCAAGCGACAACCACGTGATATTTTACAAAATCTAAAGTTGGAGTATTTGAAGCGAATAATTAAAACAGTTGACATCGAAGATTGCCGTTGTTTTTTTTAATTTGTTTGAGAACATAGGTCAGCCTATATTAGCTTAGGAAATCATAATTCCACAAGGAAGTACTTTTAATGATTCTAATGTATATTTCTGCTCCTTTATCAATGAGTCGGGAGGAGACTTAGCCCCCGATATTTACATTCGAGTCAATAAAAATACTTCATTCTGGATTTGTGGATTCCTTATGTTTTGTTCGCATTCTTGTTTCCTCATGTTTCTGTACATCATGCATTCTAAGTTTTAAATCCTAATTACCAGTTTAAAATTGACTTACAGATTTTTTTACTTTTTAGCACTTTTTATCGTTTTTAAGTTGGAATTACCGGTAATTGGAAACTTTTTTTTAAATTTCTTTTTGAGTTAATTTTTTTTTTTAACAACACAGGCTTATTCAGTTGATTATCTTAGTGGCTTCTTTCTTGAAATTCACAGAAATGGTATTGTTTGTGAACTAAAAATGGTTTTCTAAGTTTTGGAAAGTTACTTTTATTTCTAGATGATTAAAAACGAACTTTTCTTAAAGTTTCTGAAGATGGTTGAGCGTGGTTTTTGATTTTAAAAATGGCGATTTTAATTTTCTTTAATTGTTTTAATTAATTATAATGAATTCCTACATTACCCTTGATGAATTTTTCTCGTTCTTCATTAAAACCAAAGCCCTTCGCTCATTAAAGCAGCCAACTCAGGATTCCATTCATCATTACGAGATGGCGCCACCAATTTTTCCTTCGTCTCGTGAGCAGCAGTAGCAGCCGCTGCGATTCATTCCATTTCATCTTCGAAAGGAAAAACAGAATGAAGAGAGAGAGAGAGAGAGAGAGAGAGAGAGAGAGACAGGAGCCACGAAGTCACTCACTTGAGAGTTCCATTCAGAAGATTAGATTTAACCCTACAATGAATCGCGATCCTTCTTAACAGAAAACAAGGAAATGCATCGAAGAAGAGATGGAAAGGGAAGGGAAAGGAAAAAAGAAGAATTGAAGGGGGAGGGGGGGGGGGAAACGACGACGACATTGGTGGAGGCACTGAGTTCGTTAATTTTTTTAGAGCAAGGCATCTTTGTTTAATCGCTCATGGGCGGAAAATGGAAGTAGGGGAGAAAAGAAATCAGGAGAAAGAAGATTTTTTAAAAAATTGAAGAACAAAAATAAATTAAATTGCGGGAAAGTCGTAGAATGCTTCAAACACGCTAAGCGAAATTACTCATTAGCAGATGGAATTCCTACAAATTAGATCTTTCAGCTATGCCTCTGCTGATTAGACAGATTTAGTTCTTCTAATCTATTTTAATACACTTTTTTTAACTTTAAACAATTAAACATCTTGGTTTTTATTAAGTGGTATTAGTTTTGGATTCTTTGAATTTATGTTTGAACATCTCTCTCGCGTTCGCATTAACTATAAAAATAAATATTTTCATTCTGAACATATTCTTACGTAACAGTTTATTGTTCGAGTAATCATTCTTAAGATATCCCGGTTGAGTAAATACAGTTTTTGACAAGAAAATCCACGCACCCCGATAAAATCGATCGTAAGAAGCTTCACATTCGACTGGATATGTAAATGATTTAAATTTCGCAGATTGTATTCTGGCCAGAGGTAGACCAACGCCTGACCGATTTATTCACTTTGTGTAACGCTTTCTTTTCAATAAATAATCTTATTGTTCTTAAAGATCTACTTACTCTTCTCTGCATGGACATTTCCACGTACCAACTTTCGTGTCAGTTGCAAACTTACTTCTGGGTGCGTCGATCTTTGAAAGCTAATTGAATTTAGTTTCATATCTTCATCATCATCATTTTCAATCCTTATCAATCATCCTTACACTGCTGGATGTAGGCTTCCACCAAACATTCCCAATAGTTTTCTGGTCTCGTCGCTCCATCTGGTATGGGGACGTCGTCGTGGGTACTAGCCGGGGATGGCTGTGTAGTCCATCTGTTGCCATGTCTTCTGCTGCCGTGTCCAGCCTATTGCCATTCGAGATGTAATGTCGAACACGTTTGTTTGTGCTCGAATCCAAGTGGCCTGCTTTTGTTCCTCATTGTAATACTTAGAATACATTGTTCCATGGTTCGTTGGGTGGTTTATGTTCACTAGATGGGCTTTGTTGCTGCAAATCGTAACTTTGATGGTTGTTTGTTTGCTTGCTTGTATTTCCATTCAAAGTGAATTATTGTCCGTGGTACACGTAACTGTTTATTTTTCCGATTTATTGCTGTTGTTCGTGATTTATTTCTTTGTTCAGACTCATTGAACATAATTTTTCGTTTATTCAGATTTTTTTTTATCCCATCTATTTATAGGCTTTTGTGAGTTCCTGTATCATTTCTTCTAGTTCGTCTGGGTTGCTGCTAATAAGAACAGTATTATTTCCATGTACAAGGAACAAAATAATGTACTGTGCAATAAAGCATGTAGATACATTTTTCAGATTAATTTCTAGGAAGAAAGTCATATATAAATCCAGCACTCAGAAAATTAGATTTACTGAGATTGGAAAACATCACGAACACTATGGGAAAACTTATTAATATTGTGTAATACCATCTTTTGCATGCAATGCAGTCTGAATGTTCCTGGAAATTACGCATAAAAAATGGATGGTGATTAAAAGAATTTTTTTATGTCCAGGAAAAAAGAAAGCTGTGCTTTAATTAGTTCATGAAATGATCATCAGAATTCTCCGCTGTCAATTTTACTTTTACCATTTACCGGTCTTTATCATAAATAGAGAAATTGCTCGAGTATCCCTGAACTATGAGCACAAATTAATCTTAAAAATTTTTCATATTTTCAGATTCAAAAATTACACCAACTTTGGTCACCCTCTTAAGAATAGGATAGTTGTCCTCGGCGATCGCTAAGTCATTATTCCCATATTACTGCATATTCCAAGAGATACAGGAAAGGGATATGGATTCCTGTTTTCGAAAACAACCATAATGGTTCAAGAAATTTTGAAGTGTGATTGCAGTCAAGGAATATGTTTACATGTCTTCAAGAAAGTGGTTTAGATGGGCTTGGTGGGGGAAATAATTTTTGCGCCTTGGTATAGATCCGGATGCTCAAAATATATTCATAACTCTTTCCAGTCACTCTTTCGAGGTGGTAATTTAGCCTGCAGAAAGCTACGATATGCTGAGTAATAGAAATATAAGACAACCAAAACTGTGGAACAAGATAACAGCAAAGGAAAGAAAGAAACCACTATTCCAATGGTTTATGTGCTTCTTAACTGTGGCGAACCTTTACCACACTCCGCCTTTTGAATTGACAGTAAATACGTTTATCACACATAAACGTCTCTTCTGGGACCATTTGAGGGAGGACTCGTCGGATGTTTTCTACACATTACAGTCCAGGGTTTTTACTCCTTGCATCACTGTTTTCTTGGTGTTACATTCGCCTGGGTTATCAGTGGCTTGGTAACTGCAGCCATATCACGAATCTTCTGTTTATGAAGTTCCTTCCACGTTGGTTTGATAAAAACGAGATAACGAAGACATAGATTCGTTTTGCAATCCTTCTCGTAGCAGTTGTCTTTTTATATGTCAGAATGTTTCGTCTGTAATGAGTGTCAGTGCGGTAATTGATGTACTCTCGATACACCTAAAGTTTGTGTCACTGATGCCCTGGCATAGATGTTTGCGACAATTTTCTGTATGTTTTTTTTCAATTTTCTCTAGATCTGTAAGGCCGGACATAATGCTTAATGACCACAACAGTATAACGTCCACGTCTGTAAGCTTATAAAAGCCTAATAAAGGTGAATAAAATATACACTAGAGAGCGAAAGTAAGAGCAGTTATCGGCAGTTATGATACATTTTGGGAGGAACAACTTCATTAATCTCAAATACGGATAATTTTCTTTTTTTCTACAGGTTTCGTTGTACTTTACAAAATTGGTTTCACGTGTATTTTTTTAAGAACTTAAAGAGCCACGACAAGTGTTTGTATTTCTCCTTTCGTTTTGGTTATTTTATTTAAAAGGACTTCAAATGTATCATTGATGATACAGTGATGGTTTGTTTGTTATTGTACTTGTTGTCATGTATGTGTATTCGCGAGGCTGTTTTTTTTCCTCTTTCTCTTAAAGTCGAAGTTATTTTTATTTGCCACGAGTGGCGTATTTATTATAGAAACTTTGCTTCGTTTGTTCCGCTTTCGTAGATGGAAGTTGACCAAAGAAAGAAAAAGAAGGGGAAAAAAGTCGCCCGTGTGTATGTGTGTGTGCGTGTAAGTGTGTTGTTGCACTGCAAGGAAGATCGTATATTATCTTGATAAGCAAGACACCACTATATCACCCATCTCCCCTGTCTCTTGTATTGTGGATGAGTGGGAGGGTGTTTTGGGCGGGTGGGTTGGACGAAAGGAGAGGAGAGCGGCGGCCGAACCATCATCCTTTGTCGGCCTTGTTTGTGTTGACAGAGTCGAACGCGTTTCTCCGGGCGCTGAGCGTTCGGTTGCCATGACGACGACGTTCCAGCGCTGCAGGCCAGAGATGCTCGCCGCCGCCGATAACGAGGATTGGTCGCCGCTTTCCGCGCCGCTGCGTCACCGTTCTCGCCTTAACGAGATTGTTGGGTTGGCGCGGGCGAGAGGAACCCCGTTGCACGGGTGTGCGTTGGCGCAACGACGGACGAAAGGGGGCCTCCGTGTAAGGCGCCGAAACGACATGTTAATGGTCATCGGCTCGTCTATGCACCACCGCCTTTAAGGGATCCAGCAGCGAACGCCGAAAGAAAGACTCACTCTCGGGCGCTCGTCATTACGCTCGCTGCACCGTCCTCTTCCATGCGCCTCATTAGAACACAGACGCTCTCCCCAAAAAAAATGGGAATGCGCAAACCATTTGAAAAATATTTACCGCTTTATTATTAGCACCATTACTGTGTCTACCCTCATATTAGAAAATGAATTTTTTTTTGGAGGGTTTCACATTGTTAAAAATCCATTCAAACAAGTCGGCGAAAACTACCTTATGGATTCAGTCAACATGTGGTACGCTTTATTCAAAATGCACAGGCTAAATTCTGAATAATTTAAAAAGTGTATTATTTAAAAAGTTTATTATAAAGAAACCTGTCTATATAGCAGTTACATGTCCACTACATAGATTTCGGTCCATTCTCACGATTGCACATTAATCCTAGTCAATAAAGTTCTGTTTGCGCGATACTGGAAAAATGACGGATGTAGAATAAAAGAAGGATGAGACACAAAAACCAAAATTGGAGCAACTGATGTTTCGGATAGAGACTACCCTTTGTTATTTTTTTGCTTGACAAAGGATAGTCTCTATCCGAAACGTCAGTTGCTTTCAGGGTCTTGCAAATGTGTCCAGTTTCGATACTAGAAAAGTATTACAAAGATTAAGAATCATTCGGCATCCGCGTTTTATGAAAACAGTTGCTGAGAAATTATACAAATATTGTTTTAATCCACTCCAGTCAAGCCTTCTTACACGAATGAGCCACTTAGGCTTAATCTCGCCTATTAAAACCACCAAGATCCGTTGGCCACCCGAAGGGTTTTATAGCATGAATCGCAGCATAGGTTCATGTGAGCAGATTCCTTTTTTCTTTCATAGGTGAAAGAGTAACTCAATTTACACAGTCGAACGACCCTGCTCACCGACTCCATTTCACCCATCAGCAGGCAGGATTGTCGACTGGATTTGAACCCGAAACCCAGAATAATTCGGGTAAGCCACGCTCTTTTATCCCCGGCTTCGAATGCTCCCAAGCGGCTGAACGAGGAATTTCTTCGCCTTTTGCGTTGAGTTTTTTTTTTTTTTTATTTTTCCTTTTTTCTTTTTTCTGTCGCTACGCGTCGCTTACATCCCGTGACAACGACAGAGGGCGGAGCGAGATGACAGTCAGCGCTCAATGGTCGCCGCTGTGGTCTGTAGCCGTGGCAACGGAACAGGCGGAGGGGTGAGGAGGCGCCCATGAAAAAGACGTACAGGGCGGAGTCGTTTCTACCTCCCGTGCCGTCAACCTTCATTTTCTTTTCATTTTTAAAGATCCATTACTCGTGAACGTTCGATCACCATCAAATTTATATCAAATTCTTTTCTCCGAAGAAACGTAAAAAATTAGCAATAAATCAATGGATTTCTATGAGAGTTTAATACTTCTTGCGACTTGGCGACGCTTTTTCCTCTTGAAAGGTGCCATCTGTAACTGACGTCACGTGGGAAAGGAACAAGGGATCGCCTTCTTTTTTTGTACGCACAGCATTTTTCTTAGTTAAACATTTCAATTCATTACCAGAAAGTGATTAAATTTTAAATTTGAAACGATTAAGGTCCTCAAAGTTAAATAAAAAGAATAGTTAAGGGAAGGGTACATAAAAAGTTACCAAAGAGCCTGCCTTAAGAGCACCACATGACTAGTACATAAGAGCGTAAAAGTCCTGACCAGGTTTTTAAAAGCGCAATTAAAAGGGTTTCAGGGAGATAAATGACCCGAAAATTTTTAACTCATCTAAAATAACTGTATAATTAAAACATGATTGCTCTAATGCCATATTTGAACACGAACCTTTTGCAAGACTGCTATAGGTTTTTTCCTATCTGGGTCTGTAGCGTGTTGTTATTGTGGCTTACATACAACCCTGACTTAACGTAAACTTCAATATGGACATTAATCACAAAAACTAACTTCACTCTTATAATAGGCTATAAGCTTATTGCAGCTTCGTTTCGGCAAGGACTCGATAAGTGCTGTAGCTCCAGGTACTCCACTGCTATATCAGATCTCTTTTTGGCTTCAGCGTGAGAAAAATCCCGCACATTTTCCAGAGAATTCTGATCAATGAACTTTGGTGGCCAGAGAAATTCTCATTTTCAACAAATTATTCCTGCGTGACGTGCCATAGCATTATCACTCATAAAAGTGGCATCATCGATCAGATATAGGTGTCTTTGGTCCACAATAACAGTAGTCTGCCCTACATGTCATTAGCTTTAGGTTGGCTTAGTCTTTAGCAACCAATCTACTAGATCAGTAATGGCTGTCAACAAAGGTTTCGTCGGCATTGACAAGGCAAATAGCTCACTACTTGTTAAGAACTCATTTTGGTAAAGAGATAACGGAAGAAAGTATGGTGGAATAGATAAACAAAAGTTAATGCTCGTTTTTAAAACAAAAAATTGAATTGGAAGAACTAGGAGACAAAACATCCACTTGACGAAAAAAGTTGACATTTATTGGCACATACGTACATTTCGATCACAACGTGATCATCAATCAATCAAGTGGATGTTTTGTCTCCTAGTTCTTCCACAGCCCCAGAGGTTTTTTCCTAAATATTTAAGAAATTCAATTTTTGTGATTTTCATGCGAAAACTAGCAAATCATCCAAAACTACAGATTTTGCACGTAACAGCAGAGCAAAGCGAAAGAAGAAATGAAATGCTGTTGAATTTGTGTTTCTATTAATTTCTATTTACTTTGTTTTCGAAATATTTACCTGGTTTGGGCATATCGGTAATATCACAATAGTGACTTAAACGATTGTTGCGCTTAAGAAACGCTTGGTTTTGCGACTTTTTTATTGTTTGGATTTATTTTTCTCAATCATATAAAAAACACATTCAGGCTTAAAAGTTGGCATCGCAAACAATGATATCACAAAATTGTTTTACGTAGTCAAAATCCCATAATCTAAGGAAAATTAAAAGAAAATTCTAGGAAAATCGGCCACGCAACTGAACCCACAATCTTCGCATTCTGGTTGGAGGTTAAAGAAATAGCTGGATAGGGGGTACCACTTACAAATAAAAAAAATTCGGATTTTAATAACAGTCGGTATCACGAGAATAATTAATTGAAATGTTGGAAAACTTGATAAAATCTAACTTTTCTGATAAGTAGTTTGGAATTAATAAAGAAATATTTTGGGGATTACGTAATAATATCTTAAGATGTTCTCTCACTGTAACGGACTTTTCCTTTTAAACATGGCAAAAGAGAAAATGAAATAAATTTAGCACGAACAACGAAACTGCATTCTTGGAAAGCAATATAAGAAATAAAATATAATTTAGAAATGTTTGATTTTACATTCATGGACGGGTTTTTTATAAGAAATTGTATTTGCATTGTCTTACATGGAGGTCATCTTTTAAAACAATGTAAATATGATAAGATCTGTACCTTTCAGCTTCTCTATTCGATTCCATTAAATTAAAATTATGGAAATAATCATCGGCTCACCTCTATGAGTTCTTCAACATATATTTAACTTGCAGCTGAATACAAAATTTCATACAATCGTGGCTGACACCTCGTTTAAGTACATTTAGGTTTAAAGTTCATGGCAGATTTGAACCGCAAATATTAATATGCATTTATTTAGATTTACTATAGGCATAAAATAATGTCTCAAGTTGTATGCATATCGTTTGCTCCCATTTGGATTTCACCAACTGTGATATTTTTTCGCTCAAACCCTGTGAATATCGGTTTTAAAGTGAATTTAGATAAAAATTACCTTTAATAAAACATATATTGCAATATTTATTCTAACGACGCTTATTGAACGATTCGATAAACATAGAGAGAAATTTCATTTCGTTTATTTTGTTTATTTAAATATTTAACTTTCCAATAGGAACAGAAATTTCATTATGAAGCTGAGCGAGATAACCACTTTTGCAACACACTCTCAGTTATTTAGTTACGGAAAGTGACACGACCCTCTCTTGGTTTTTTATTTATCTATTTATTTGGAGATTCTCAGAAATATGCTACTAAGTTTGATATCACGTTGAATAATTGCATGTTGAAATTACATTGACTGTTTTTGTAGGTCTACTATGCATAGGATACTTGAAAGGAATTTAGTTAACGAGATTAATTTCTCTCTTCGGTAATAAATTCTTAGTATTGGCATAAAACATGAAGGAGAACCCACTTCGGTATCTTTCCACATTCGGTTTATCGAGAGAAACTGATTGCTCGTCGTTGGGTGCAAACCAAAGCACTGCCCGCTATCACCGAGACGGAGAGGTTCTCGTTTCCGGTATCGCACGAGTGCGAGACGATTGGCGAGATCGGTGGCGTCTAATTAAGCGACAAACCCTTCACACGTCAAGATCTTTTTTCACGGTGAAATTGCATCATTTCCGCTCGGGGGATCCCGTTTACCCTGGCCCCGTTAAAGTGACAGTGAGAACGGTGTCGTACAAACCATCAGCCACCGGCCCTCCCTCCCTCCCCACTTTCGGCTCAACGCCTCAGCCTGAGGATTTAAGGAAAAAGGATTCGTATCAGACGAGTTCAAACCACCTCAGAAGATGGATTCTACAAGTTTACAGTTTCCCAGGAAATGTTTTAAGTGTTAATTTTTCGATTTTTTTTCCTAATTTTTAATTATAGTTGATGATTTTAATTTTAGTGACATTGACTCATTTGAAGATTTTAATTCTCTTTTTTTTTCCTTCCTTTTTTACTTTGAGAATTAGAAATTTGCTTTAAGATATTATTGCTTAAATTTCCCTTGTCAGCTCCACATTGAAGCTTGCGAATCTGAAAAATCACTTACAAAATTTTAGAAAATATTCTAAATTCCAAACAATAAGAGGTACATACACGAGGCTATTTTTGATTTAAGCTCAAAGAAGTTACTTTCTTTTTTTTATACTGTATTCTACAAGTGCTCCGTCTGTTCCCAGAAAAACATCGTAAGGCTCCGACATGTACAAACGAATGTTTGCTGAAATGGTGGTGGTTTTCGTAGAAAAAAAAAAAAAAGAGCTGCTCTCTTTCGGTAACCAGGAGGATTTTCTAACCCTGAAATAGCACATTGAATATTTACTTGTGAGAAAAGTAGCCTCATTAGATAAACAAACAATTTTAAAGCAATCCTTCGGGAAGTTTGTTGCAGAATCTCTATAGCAAAATCAGCATATTGGGGCGGTTGCTGGTTTCCACTTAATACATTTGTAAACGAAGCCGCTGGTGCAAAAAATTAATATATGCTAACGATTATGCTTTAAGATATAAGAAGTTTATTTGAGTCACCATGAGTAGATTGTCGAGACTGTGTTGAAAAGTAGCCTATTACGTACGTTAAGCATCAACAATCCTTTCCTTTGCACTAACAAAGGAATCCCTCGAACATGTATGTCACAGATTTCCACCAAATTGAAATATGTTACTCATCTGAAGCTACTATAGATGCTTGCAAAATAAGAGAGTGCGAACCTGTGTTTTTGTTTCAAAATATACCGCGAAAACGAAAAAATTTCAGCATACATAGCCATACAAGGACTCCATTGTTAAAGCGGCTAGGCTATGTGGGGTTCCCTTGTAAGTCACGAATTTCGCCAATCTTGTTAAACATTGCATACCATTTTTAATGCTTTTAACACATCATCCATATTTATTTCTAAACTTTCGCTGAACTATAACTGGCGAACTTAGTTTCATGATACCACTGGGATTGCACATTCATAGACGTCATTTTCTTACTAGTGATTGAAGCGCTATCTATGCATAAAAAATGTAATATTGACCAATAATGAATGCTATCACTTTTGTTTCTATCTAATATTATTTTTATCTTTAAGATAAAAATAATATATTAATCAAGGAGAGAATTTTATGCTCATTAATTTTATCTAATATTAACAAATATTTGCACACGCTCATAGTATGAGGGGGGTGGGGACACTTAAACTCTTCAAAAATTTTAATAGATTTAGAAAGCGACTTTCGGATTTTGAAAAGTAGTCCTATTTTTATAATTATATAGTTGCAATGGAACTGTTCAGAAAGAAAGAAATTAGATTATTAAATAATTGTTCATTAGGTGGTCCACCAAAACTCTCAATGAAAATATACTCAAAGCATGGTAACGGAGAAGGGATTAAGGAACAGGTGAGTGAGCCGTCAAAGGTGGATGTCTTTTTTTTTTCTTCCGTTGGCAAAGGATGTGTATTTCATTGTCCATTCTTGGATGAGGAGCCACACTGTCTGAGACGGCGAAGAAGACGAAAGATTTCCCTCTTCAGGAAACGGATCGTGTTGCCTTCAATCCATCCAACACAACACAACAACAATAGCCGGATTACGGGCACGCGGAGCACCTCGTGGCCAACAATGAAGCGGCCACATCAGACGATAGTCACCGATAAACACAAGATATTTAAGTTTACAGGTGGAAAGGAAAATATAAGATCATTCCTCAGTTAGGCTTTTGTTTATGTATCCCGTGTGATGTTTGTTCTTCATACGTTTTACAAGTACAAAAATCATTAATTTATGTCAGATTGTAGAAATATCCAATCTTCTGTCGACTGAATCTATGTAATCATGATGTTGATATTGTAAATTTATACAGGATTATTCAAAATGATTTATCCAATCTCAAATAAAGATAATACGGTACGTAAGATGGTTTTATTCCACTTATAGTGGTCCTGGTGCACTTGGTGCTCCAGCTGACCCCCTAGATCACTAGATCTTACGCCGTGAATCTTCTTCTTTTGAGGGTACATTAACGAAAGAGTGTACCTGCCCACACTGTTGCCCACAGCCCTGAAGAGCTTAAAAATTTCATTTTATTGCTGCTATGTGGATGATGACAGCGGACATGATGCGAGTAAGGAATAATCTCTACTATCGTCTATTGTTCGTGCTTGGAGGGAAATCTCAAAGAGATGGTGAGAGGCAAAACTTGAACAGCATATCTTTTGTTAATCGAATGATATTTCGTTTAATTTGAAAATGAACTCTTTGTACTTGTTCATACGTAAATTACCTCGATGTTATTCTCCTATTACTATATAAGCCTCCATTAAATATTTTTCGAGCTTTTCAATATACAAATTACACTTAAATGCTTATGCATGCGAGAATTTGAAAGCACGCCTACCATTTTCTCTGAAAACGTAATTGATTATCGTTGGAATGCAGAGCATCTTCCAAGTAACAGTTCATTTTTTCTTAGCGAGCCTCTGCGATTCGTTCTGAAGAGGCTCTTTAAGAACCTGATCCGAGAGAAAATTTAAGAAAGAATGATCGGGGGAAAGAGAGTATAGTTGAAGAACATGTTTCATTTGGATCTTGAAGAAAAAAAAATGAGAAGCCCAGGACGCAGTGAAACAGAAAAGAGAGAAAGAAGGAAACGGTCGGAGTAAGCAGATTGGGTGGAGAGGCAGCAAAATGAGGGGAAGAACAGGAAGGTTGGTTGGATGGGGGGAGGGGAGGGAAATCTCTTCTTATCGGTACGTAGTGAGCGCAGCAGGGAGTATTGTCGAGGAGCCTACTAGTGTCTCGCGCTGGTGCTACTGATGCGATGGCTCTCAGCAGGAAGGACCTAACGAGTAGCCCACTTGAAAACACACCCGGCTTACAACGACGAGGGACAGGTGGAAAAGAGAGACAGGGAAGAAGAAAAAAAGAAACCAAAAATCTCCCCTCGGTTCCCTTACTTCAAATAACCTATTTGTCCACACCTTTTCCCGGTTTCCTGTGTATCTTCTGAACTTTCTTCCAAACTGATCCAATTTAAAGTTCATGTATTCGAATGCAGTTCCATAAGTATATGATCAAAAAGTGAAAAGTTGGTTTCTCTTGGTTTAAAGGGGAAAGTTAACCAAGTGAATAGTGATATACTCCATATCAAGTTTTAATATAAAAATTTAGCCATTTTGCAATGGATTTTATCCACGATGTTTGCTTGAAATTTATGCAAGGAATATTTCCATTAAAGTCAAATAATGCTATGTCTACGAAGTTAAGGCCCGCATGTTGTATGTGTAGTTTAGACTTTTATCATCCACTGATCTATTACAGAATCTCTCCTCACTGAGAAGTTAATTTCAGTAACAGAATAAACTCCAGATTATTAGAGTGCAACTCAACCGGCTCTATATGGTCCCAGAGCAATGAGAGATTGTTTGTGGGCTTGATTGCCGAATTTTATGCTTGTTTGAGGCACACATTCAAAAATTTTATGATGCTAATAATAATAATAATAATAATAATAATAATAATAATAATTACCGAGAATCAATAGATTTAGCTTCCACAGGCTGTGGATATCTACAAAAGACAAGCTTCCAGTCCTGTTTTAACAATGTCAATCTAATTAGCGTTTAGTCGACAAAGTAATTCAGGAGCCTTTGATAAAAAAAAAGCATGTACATAAATCCCCGTTTTAAAGATTACGAGCTATTGTGTTCTGTTCACGGTAATTCCATCATAAATGTAACTTCCAATTTTTTTTTAATTTTTTTTTTTTTTTTTTTTTTTGTGACTCGACAACGATGTAAATTTCATTATCGAAGCGGATACATCATACGGATGAAGATAATCGATTTCCATTCTCGATAATAACTTTATTCCTTTTCTCAATCCTTTTCTTCTTCTTATTTAAGAAGACATGTTCAACTGAAATTATATAGACGGTACGTATTAAGATTTCTTTTCCGCCGCTTTTCTTTCGGGAGGGGTTCCTTCGCTTATGCCTTTCCTTCTTTTTTCGATTTCGATGGATCGGGATCGAATGGGTGGGGGTAGGAGATGGGTTAAAAAAGTGAGGAATGGGAGGTGGGGAAACGGTGGAAGGGTGGCGTTGTTGGAGAGGAGGAAATCTAAAAGAAATGCGGGCAAAGATCAATAGGTGGCGCTGATGGAATTCCTTCGCGAGCGTCTGCTGAGAGAAATCGTCTTTCAAATGGAAGAGAGCGGGGGTGGGCTTTAGGTAATGTGAGAAGGGGAAGACTTTCGCCTAGAGGCCATTAAAATTCAAGAGAGAAATAGAGAGAGTGTGTGTGTGTCGTGTATGAGAGAGAGACAGAGAGAGAATCAGTGAGCAGAGCCATTGGCTATAGAAACGGAGAAGCGAACAATTAAAAAAGAAAAAAGACAAAAATAGTTGTCTTCATTGAGGAAGGAGGAACTGTTGGTGACACAAGGTCTTAAGACGACCATAAAAATAATTTAATTAAATTAAACGCTGATTTTTAAACGACTTTTTCCCCTTAAAATTAAGTTGAGTTAAATCGTGCGAAACCTGCTTCAGAGCATCGAAAAGTAGGTTTGTAGGGTTTCCTTGACACTAGATCAGCAGTTTTAAATAAACCCTGAATCGTTTTAACTAAATATTACAAATAAATTAATTACTAACATATTTCATTATAAAAAGGCCCTTTTAAAATTTAATGATTTTTGAAAAACAAATTTTCATTAGAAATTGGTGTTAAACTTCGTCAAAAATACTTGAGACCGAACCAGTGAAATGTTAATAAGATAATACGGAATACCACAACTAATGCTGATTGTGTTACATCTGGTAAAAAGAGCTTTTTTCACCTTTAATGCAGAAATATGATTGATCATGTTGACAAGAAAGATGCATTTATGTGCATTCTGTACAATTAATATACACTATTATTCTTATATTCTTTTCTCTGTTTGACATAAAGTGCAAATATTAAAGGCTTATTTGGTTAAAGATCATTTGTAAAATCGGTAGACAGATTTAAACTGGTCAAACAAACAGCATAGGCATCGCTTTAAAATTTGCGGTTAGGCAAATTGTTCAATTATAGGAACGGTTAATTAATTAACGTTCGATGACTAAACTTGTGAAACAGCCAATCAGGATTCAAGAAGAAATTTCCCTTAAGTTTGTTAAGAAATAATTTTTTATGATAACATTTAAAGTTGTGGAAGTTACATATTAACAGATTTATGGATAGATAGATAAGAATATTTTAAAATTAGAAGCGAATTACGAATTATTAATTTTAAGATACATTTTAAAACTTACTTTTTAATTTCTTTCCCTTAGGAAATTATAAGATATTAAACTAATCGTTTAAAACTTTTCTTTATTATTATTAAAAAAAAATTGAAAAGCATACATTTAAGCACATCGCAGTATAAAGGCTTACGATTTAAACGTATAAAATGCATTTTTTCATTCATTTTTCATTAAAACATCGTCTATAGCTAATTTAAAAGTAGGCATTGTGTTTACATTTAAAGACATTATTGAAATCCTAAAGAAAAAAAAATTAGTGTCACTGTTAAGATTATTGAACACAATTCCATTTTGAAAAAAATATCAGAGAAAGAGAGAGAAATAAGACTGCTCCAGATTCCCATTCAAAATGTTAATACTAAAAGAGGTTTAAAGTTTTATCTCTTGGTGCCATTGCAAAAAGAGGAAATTCATGCCCCCCCCCCCCCTTCCCCCCTGGGGTCATATTCCCTAGTTCTCTAACAAAAACTTAAAAACTTATAAACTTATTGACTTGTATTGCTAGCGACTACAAGACGGTTATTTAATCTTTTTAATATATTTTATTGATTTATTTGATTTTTTTTTTGTTTTTTAATCTCAACATAAATAAATGATTAAATAACTAAGTTAAAGTACATCATTACATAATAAAATATAATATAACTGAATTGAATAAAATTATTAAACGAATTTATGTTACAGTTTAAAAAGTATAACTTGAAAAATTTCCCGGTCATCATCTAGATCTTGAAAGTCAGTATAAGAGTGAGCATTCACAATTTAAAAATATTTAAAATGCAATTGTCTGATCGCTTTAATGAGGAATGCGGTATTAAAAGTAAAACAAAATTCAGTAGAAAAATTCTTGCTATTATATTATATTTTGTCGTTCTCTTGCATCCTGGTGAATCCTCCTTCCTATTTCAGTGGTTGCTCAGAATAGAAATTCCTAGCAAAGAAGTGAGGCGGGAGTGCGTGGGAGGAGGAGATGGTGGACGGTGGAAAAGGCTTTTGCTTCGTCTTCATTTGAATTTCCATTTTGTTCGAGTGCAAAAATGACCGAAAGCTTTCAGCTGCTCGGAGGGAGAAGACAGAAGGACGAAAAAGACAAGGCAGTGTGGCGGGTGGGGAGGGGGGGGGGTAACGGTGAAAGGAGGGGAATGTCTGTATATGTGTGTGTGTGAGGGTGATGGAGCGATCAATGCTTTTTCCCTTCTCGTTCGAAACCATCATAAAGATTGAAAGATCGACGAATGAAATGAGCAAGACTTTTTAGAATCATTGCTAAAGTTTCCATTTATTCGCGTGTCATTACCTCCTCTCATGCAATTCCACTACCGGCATTACAAGTTTCGAGGTCGGAAGGAAATTCAAACAAACTTTCAGAATGAAGAGGGACGGGGGAAATGTAAAAATCTTCTTTGGCATTCACCAGTGATAGCTTTTACAGTTTCTAGCAGTCTGTGATTAAAATATTTAATAGAGTACTCGAATAATCAAATGCCTTACGATCTGCCGGCTTTTTAATATTTTTAATTTTTGAACGAGAATCTTTATAAACATTATATGGAGTAGAACAACAGGACTTGTTAAAATATGTCCATTCCATTCAAACCAGATCTGGTTTGCATTCGAAGTTCAAGTTTACTTTCTTGGAAGTTAGCGTAACTAATATTTAATTTGGGTTATCATTTTACTCGCTTAAAGCTTAATTATTTTTATTATGATTAATTACGCTTTTAATTAATTAATTTAATGCTCTATTAGAACATAAAAAGGAAATTTAAATAATTATCTATCCTCCAGAATTTTTTCGGCTTTACCAAATTCATTATTTAACTGTTTACGTTATTTTTATTAACTCCTCTCCAAGTCTGATTTGACATTTTGACTATTTAAAGTTTGATAATTCATTACTATTTTTGAAGTAATTCATATAAAAAGGCGTAAATATATAATTTTGAAATTAATACTAAAAATTTCGTGGTTTACATCATGATGATCAACAGTTTAAAAAAGTCACTAGTGCCGAGAAGTAGGACACTTCGAAGCCAAAATTTGTAATTCTCCTGGATTCTCTTTAATTCACCTCGCTCATCATTGTATCTCGTTGTCGGTAAGCTTAAATAGAGGAGGTAAGGAAATTAACCAAAGAAATTCAATGTGGGTTTCACTTGCTAAACTTTTCGATTGTACTACAACCATCTTCAGGTGACGAAAAACGAAATAGTCCATGTCATTTTATCAAGAGCTCTAATAACACTAGTCAACAAATTTTTAAAAAAGTCATGTTACCAAAATAAATTGAGTCGTTTTTTATCAATTTTTATGTGCTGAACACGAATATGACTATCAAAATTCAAAATTGCCTCAAAATCTGCAAAAACAATTGTTTACATAACGAAATGCATGCCAATAGAAATAGCTGATCAGGAGCATCTCTGAGGAGTGTCCAGTAGTAGTCAGCAAGCATAGAAGTAGACAATTTTCCCTGGTATCTTTGTTATATTGAAGCGATATCTTGATGAAAACGTTCATCATGTTCATCACTAACCATACAACAGGGAAGAAATCCAGATGGGAATGAAAGAAGTGAATCTTTAGAGACATATTGCAGTCAAATTTCTGATACTGCATCAGCATATCTTCTACGGGTTGCTTGTAGTTTGCTGTCCTAACATTCCCTAGAAAGTTGGTAGAAACTAGGTGAAAAGCATTCCTTGCTTTTTCGCATCACCTCCTTTGTTGAACTCGTCATCTTTGAAAAGTTCTTTAACGTGAGCACCCACAAAAACTCCCTCCTTAATCTTTGCTTCCCTGAGTCGAGGAAATTTTTTATCGCAAGTATCGAAAAGCTGGCCAAGTCCGATCCATGGTTTTTACGAAGTTCTTCATCAAATTTAGTTTGATGTGCAGGGCTGGTAGTAGAATTTTTTGAGTTTTGACTAGAGCTGGGTGCTGAATGTTACTTCCCTCCCATTGTTCCTTTTTGTCTGCAAGTCCATTCCTTCCGCAAGTAGTGCAACTCCCTTGCTCGGCTAGAAAATGAACTATATGAAATATCTTCAAAACGAGAGCCAATAAAATTTTTTAATGGTTATAATCGTATTTAGCACACCAAAATACTACAGAAAAATATTTTTTTGAGTCGGTAATAATTTCCATTGTTGAATAGTGTAATCTGCAAGAAAATGTTAAATTATTAGTCTAAATTGTCTGGTATAATTTGAGTGGAAATTGACAGAATAAATTCTTCAATTAAGGCGTAATACAAAAAAATGCGCTGTGTTCAAATCATGATGATTAATAAAAGAGTTACTGATGCACAACATTAAAAGAAAATTCTCTGAAGTTGAGATTCAATTATTGACAGTTTCGATATATTGTTATCCAAAAAATTTCTAATCAGTGAACTCAGTATAGAATAATGACATATTCTCTTTCCAGGCTGGTTTCCAAACAAGGCAATAAATGATCTTCACTGGCGACATTCAGTAAAATTCCTATAAAGAGAATGAAACATAAAGATGGGTGGTCTTTGTCGAATTAATACTTTATAAACCCTAATTTTCTAATACAACATAAGACATGTTTTTACCAATATTATCTATACCCTGTCCAACGAAAGAAAAACTGGGCGTGTCCAGTGTAAATTTCCGATTTCAATTGTTAAACATTGTTAATTTTACTTAGACACGCCCAGTTTTTCTTTCATTGGACAGAGTATAGATAAGGACTACTTTAAATTTAAGAGCGTGCGTCATCATAAACTATTATTACATAATGCAGTCGTAAGAATTATTCGGCTACGAGCAAGGCCTGTTCACTGAAATAGCATGCATTGTTACATCTTCATCAGAGGGCGACATTTAGGACTTATTATTGAATGTCTACCACGGTCTATAGATATTCATGATCATCGAGCTCCATTGTTAGAATGAAGCTAAAGTTTCTAGCTCCCAATAGGGCGGCAACTCTATTGAAAAGTGGCGCTGCATGTACAATCGGCCCAAAAACGCCTGCAGCGCCGCCCTATCGACAGACAAACTTTACTTTCATTTTCAGTTTCAATGAAAAACCTCTGTCGCAGGTCAAGGTCGGCCCTGGTGCGATCTATGCGGCACCTGGCGCGATCTGTTTTCCTTAGCTTCTCGAAACAATGGAAAATGGCCGAAGCTCGATGACCATGAATATCTATAGACCGTGATGTTTACCAAAAAGTATACCATAGCCTAATAATGAGACGTCTGTTCACTCACTCCGGGTCAGTTTCATTGTTATAGCTGTTGCCAGATCGACGTCCTACAACAGTAATAACGACAGCAGCGCGCCGAGCGTTCAGCTATCTCCTTCTCTTTTCTGGATCTATTCAGGTACTGTTTTGCTATTGAGTTTTGTTAATGACAGGTCGTTATCAAAAGCTTTTTATGAGTTTCTTCATCGCATTTTATCTGACTGCAAAAAAAAGGTATGTATGCAATTTTCTATTCATAACAGCAAGAATAAAAAAAACTTTAGAGGTCCTATAATTTTTTAAAAAAGATTTTATTTCATCTAATTTAGGGAATCCAATAAAAACCATTCATCAGATTTTCTAATATGGCAAAATCCTTTTTATTTCAAACTATTTTGAATAAGAGTTCTGTTATAGCAACCTTAATTCATATAGCTCACGGTTGTTTTATTTTCTTGGAGTTTTTTTTGTTTTTTTTCTTTTCGAAAAGAAAAAAATAGAAAAACGTTTAGTGTAAAGGACTTAGAAATTAAATTTCTTCATAAAAATTTCTCCAATTTAATAAACGACATTTTGTCTCCGTTATGATTGCAGTAGTAAACAATGGATTTGACTTAGAGTTAGTCCGTCATTAGGGAATTTAGACAACATTTGAAAACGAGAGTGGACAGACTTCTCATTATTAGGCTATGATTATACGCTGCCCAACGAAAGAAAAACTGGGCGTGTCTAATTAAATTCCCAATTTCAATTGTTGCTAAATAAGATTAACAATGATTCACAATTGAAATTGGAAATTTAACTGGACACGCCCAGTTTTTCTTTCGTTGGACAGAGTATAGGGGTTTCTACCAATAATAAGCCATTATTCTCGCCTTCTGATGATGATGTAACAATGCATGCTATTTCAATGATCAAGCCTTGTCTTTAGGTGGCATAGCTATGCGTTAGTAGTTATTGTTGCGGAAAAAAATTACAGTTTCTCTATAACACATTACTGAATGCTATTATAAAAAGAATGTGGAGATTTATATTTATGACAATCTACTAATAAAAGCTCTCTCGTTAAAATCTTGCTTGCCCGTTCATCGCTTTGCAAAGATTTTATTCCTTTACGTTCTGTGTTCATTGGCGTTATTTAATTGAAATTAACCTCAATTTCAGCTCTTCTTAAAAGTTAGCAGCTGTTAAGTTGGAATCAAAAAAACTTTTAAAAAGTAGAAATTATTTTTCTTATTAATTTATTCCGTAATAATTTCATTTTGCAAATGAATTTTAATAGCTTTGATCTTTTGATCTTTATTTCCCAAACCATTTTTAAATTCATAGTTCGAAAATTTATCATAAACAATATTTTGGATTACTATGACTCACGCTGTATTACATAGAATCTAGTAACTGAATATTGTTTGAATTCGTATAATGTATTCTTAGGGTTCGTGTGAAAGGAAAGGGTGGAGTGAAGGGAGAATAGCTCCACTTCTGGCGAAAAATTTCCTCACGAGAACCAGCGACTGCCGACGTTCCTTCGCTTCAAATTTATTATTATTGCTATTACTGAGAGGGTTTTTTTCATGTTACAAATTCTAATTAGTGATGGAAGCCAACGAGTGGGTTTTTCTTCTCCACCCCCTCCCCCTCTTCATTTGCCTGTGAATGAGTATGGAAGATGAGGCGATAGGGACTGAATGGCGAAGCGAACCGACTCCCACGCATGTGCGACACACTCGACGCCTTCCGGACCCGATGGTGCTCTGATAACGGCGTCGAGCGACGCCCATCGCCCACATCAACCGACCGACAGAGGGAACAAAGCGCAGAACGGAGGAGGAACCCAGATGAAGCAAAACGACATACAAGACACAACTGCGAGTTGAAGAAGAAAAAGGAAGGAAAAAAGAAAAAAAATGTGCAACGGCGGCGCGGATCCCTTGTGTCGCAGCCGGCATCGGAGAGAAAAGCGTCCGTCTCACGTGTGCCGATCCTGGATCCAAGGGCGCCATTCACAAGAACACGTGATTATGAGACGGTTTTCAACTGATCCAATCATCCGTAAACGAAGGCCCTGCTAGATCAAGGCCCCAATGGCCTCCTCATCACCCCTGGCTCATAGATCCTGCTGAGGGAATGGGGGTCGTTTCTTCATCCCCCCCCCCCTACCTCCTCTCCAAAGTCCTGTCGCCACTACCCTCCCTCCTTCTACCTCTCTCTCTCTATCTTCACTCTTTTACTCCAGAAAGAGAACAGGCGGAGTGGGTATTGTGTAAAACATTTTTTTGCTAATCCTCCTTCCCTTCCTTTCTCAAACCGCCCATTGACTATCCCTCACTTTCATTGGGTCAACGATCGCCATAATTAGCTGTTCTCATATTCTCTTCACTTTGTTCTCTAAACGGATGACATTACTAGAGGAAAAATATGACACCTTCGCTCGATTGCCTCAACCATCCATGCAAATAGGTTAAGCCATCTCATGTCCATACTTCAGATATGTTCATATTGATAGTCGATGTTAAAATAATCAAACCGATAATAATAATTATTAATCGTTGCTAGGTCTGGATAAAATATCTTCCAAGTTCTTCCCCCCAAGAATTAGACTTCAACGAAATTTCATATCCTCCAAAGCTAAAAAATTTAACTTTTATAAAACTTTTTATTTACATAGCATTTTAAAATATACGATGCGAGGAAAACACTCACAGAGGTTTATGATGTCATTTTTCGAGAGTAATAATTTAAAGTATTATACATCAGCTTACAAAGGACAATACTACTGGCAGTGCTTGTACCTATTACAAAGGTACACAAAACGTATATGCACGACCATTTTGACCAGATTTCAGAACACAGGGTGAGCGAGTGAGGGTAGTGATGGATTCTCTCGTCGGCAAGGCTTAAGGGGGTCGAGGGGTTCCTTTCTCGTGTTTTGTTCTTCTCAGCGAGCGACCGTCTTCAAAGGACCCGGTGACGAGTGGACCGCTGATGTGACGCGAAAGCCCGTGAACTCCGTCTCGCATGGCCTTCTGGGTAGACGAGCAACTCGCTCCGCGGTGACGACGACACCACCGCCTCTTCTTTTGCGTCTTTTTCTCCTTTTTCTTCGTCTAATAATCTTCTTTGTCTGAGGGATTTGGAAAGCGAAAGTGCTGCACACAGACAGAGCGGCGAATGCACTTAATCGTTAAAATAAGAAGCGTCAGGCTTTAAGCGTCCTTGCTACTCTCACGTTTTATGGAAATTAGCATTTTTATTATCAGTTCCATTTATTAAGTAGGATCGATTTTGAATGGAGAATGTCTATATTTCGAATTGCAGAAATAGCTGTATATAAAACAACTATAATTATTTTCTGGTAATATTTTTTATTAACCCAGATACACGTCCACAAGTTTTTGATGTCGATATTGCATACATAACACACCACGTTATTATATCACAAAAAGGGATACACTTTTTCTTTATGGGAATCAAAATGTCGGCGGGCGAATAACATCTTTATTGATTCTAACGACTTCTCTTTATGGCCCTATGGGAGAGTCTATCACTTTCTGCTCCCGTATATTATATGCGTGGGAGAGGGGGGGGGGATGAATGATGAAGAAAAAAAAAAGAATATTGAACTGGCGTGGGGGTGGAGAATAACAAGGCCTCCGTGAATGTTATCTCTTCTTCCTATCAGATTCATCGGAATGAAAATGATACAGAGAAAAGAAAGAAGGAAAAATTGTCGGTGGGGAAAGAGAGGGGGAATATAACAGAACACATACATCCACATTGAAACAGAGGGAGGAGAGCGACTATGGGGAGTGTTAGTCAGACGTAGGAACATTTACGCGTGGAATCCACTCTTACTACATCGATGGAGTAAGAACAACGATAACGACCAATAAAAAATGCCCTCTATCGTCAATCTTTCCCTTTCTCTCTCTCTCTCTCTCTCTCTCTCTCTCTCTCTCTCTCTCTCTCTCATTTTTTTTTCCTGACCGAAGACCGTGCCCAAGTCTAATCATGGCTAATGGAGTTGACCCTCGGACTCACACGACGAAACCGATTCATTCAGCCGGCTCTATTGATGATTTGATACAGAAAACACGCTTCGCGGTCCCTTTTCACCATAGACACAAAGTTGCAATTGACGTCGTTTTTCTATTTCTTCGCGTCCCTCTCTTTATATAAATGAACTTCTAATTTAAATAAACGAGTATAAATCTTTCGATTTGCTCTTTGTGAAAGCATTCAATTTTAAATAATGAATGAAACTTTTATGATAACCGCTTTCTAATGTGAGTTACAAACCTTTCGCGGGATGATTTAAAACAATTTTTAAATTTTCCATTTTTTTACATTTCGCAGTATAAAAAATTTTTTGGACTATATATGAGTTTCTCTTCTATTGATTGTATGTTGTTTTTATGGTTTTGCAATATCTTCTAAAATGTGAAGGAAAATTTATATATTTTTTTCATTTGTTCTGCGGATACGAAAAGTATGAAGACCACAAGCATCATTTTAAAAAACTTGTACTGAAATATTATTTAAAGAATTTAGTCATTCTATCACAGATAAGCTAGCGTTACGTGTAGATTGCATTTTTTTTCTAAACTTCTTAAAAAATCATCCTCTTAAGCGTTTTATTGTGCTTTCTAAAAAAATCTATAGAAAATGGTCTCTTTTTTTTGTTCGAGAATAATTCTTAGAACAAGCGCTATCACTGTTATTTATAAGTTACTAAAGTGTCAGAACTTTATGATTTTCACTCTCCACCCATTTCAGTTTATTATTATTATTATTATTATTATTATTATTATTATTATTATTATT
>JAHWFO010081800.1:656906-669489 GCA_023313115.1 Rhysida immarginata
GGTTAAAAATATTTCTGAAGGTGAAGCCAATTTTTTGTCGAAAGTTTATTTATGTCATTTTAATTATATATTTTTTAATTTAAACAATTTTCTCTTGGTTAATGTAAATCAGCAGGATTTATTTCAAGAACACTAATATGTGTAATGATTAACGTGTGCATTTATTAAAATTTTCTGTTTGGTTATACATATCAAAGGTGAAATACTGACAAAAATAATATGATTATTTCCGTTTTATAAAGCAAGTCCAGTTTAGAAACGAGGGTTAATTAATGTTGCCAGAAATATAAGCATGAGAGCCTCGAGAATATCATAATGGATGATAATCTTGACGTTTGTCTCTCCTTGTTGGAAACACAATATGCAAGTGATTTTCGGGCATAAGTTTTCTGCATTATATTTTAGTATAAAGGCTTCGCTTTTAAAAGAAAGATTTTTACTGCAGAAGGAAATAGGGAATGAAAAGATGCAAAGAATTTGAGTCGAGAAGGTTTTGATTTGTCGAACTGATCTTAAAACTGAAGTTTGGAACTTCCGAAAGACGTTTGTTTAAAACTATGTGATATCCATTTTTAGAAAAACTGTTCGGTTTTGATTTTTGAGGTCATTTAATGTATTTGAGAACGCATCTATTTACTATTTATTCGTTTATTCGAATAAGATTGTAATATTAATTTGTCCAGGTCGGTATACATTTAACCTAAAGGATTAATTATTCTTATTAGTAGTAGTAATTAAAGACAAAGGAAAAAACAACTCTTTAAACACAACAATAATTAAGTAAAAAGAAAAATACAACCTTGTTCTTTCTTTTGGCTTTATTTATCATATCCACATATTTTCCCATTTGTATATTTATTTCTAGTTTTCCCAGGAGTTTATACTTTTATCAGTAGTAGTAATAATAGTAATAAATAAAGAAAGAAATTAATAAAGAATACCAACAGGAATTCTTCTTCGTTTTGATAGATATTCAACACAAAAGTGAAAGTTGTGAAACTTGAGGGACTATAGCTATACCTACAGTTTCAGTAATAATTCAGGCGTTTAATTACTCTAACCAACTCTGGTAAACAAGTGATTAGGAAACTAGCTATTAAAGGCATGGTTCGTTAAATGGGCTTAGAAGCTTTAGTATTATACTGCTTAATTAAAAAATAGCTGCCCGACAAGAGATGCCGTTATCTTTCGTTTGTTTTACAATTATTTAGTTTGATTTAATGCATTTAAATATTCATGTAAACTTTTACATTTAAAGAGCCCTCTGTAAGCTATTAATTTTATGGAATAATATGCAGACGAATCTGTTCGCATTAAAAGAAAAAACTATTTCCCTTTTTAAAGTAGATAATTAAAGCGACTCCTGTTAATTTCTTAACAACGCTTAGAGCAGGAAGGAAGGAAGGAAGGAAGAGCGCCATTTAATAAGCACGTGAAACGTGCAAGGAGCGTATTGCTATAGCAACGGAGGCGACAATTGCGTGTGAAGGATGCCATCAGCGGGGGGCTCCCAGGAAACACCCGTTCACCCACATAGCCGCCAACCCCCTCCTCGGCAAACTCATCACCTAACCAACCGGGAAATCTATAGTAACTGTTAGGGACGCGCTAATGAGAAAATGGCCGCCACCATGCAGAGTCGCCCAAAGGGATCGGGCAATTGGGGGGAGGATGGACGGCGAGCGGAGGGTGGCAGGGGAGGAGAGGTAGGTAGGTAGGTAGGATAGGAAAGGAAACCCAAGGTAGAGAGGACTATCTACACACTCAATCCCCACAGGAAGATCGCGCGATGGGATCAGCTGGCAACCTTGCACTGTCCGAATCGCTGTGATTTGCCCTTGTTTGGGAATAACGAGAAGGCTTTTACAACGGCAACTACAACTGGGAATTATATATTGAGCGGGGAGAAGAGAAGGAAGTTTGTACATGGAAATGGTGGGCCAACTGTGCTTCAAAGGACGATATGGATGTAACGTGTAAGTTAAGAAAGTAGTGATTCTCTGTTCGTAGAAAACACAGAAATTAGTAGATTAGGCCATGCTATTTTTTGTGATATTAATAGCGTATTAGTTGATTTATCTTAATATTTGGTGACATTCTTTTTGAAAATTCTAATGCGACAAATTGATCACTTATTAATAACGTCAAAGCCCAATCAATTCATAATAAACCCACCATAGTTCCTATTGACTTTTCTGCGATACATACAAGCCATTGACATTGTTTCATCCTACTTTTCGTAATTCAGAAATTTTTTTTTCGAATTTTATTTGCAGGCAAGATTGAATTCTGCAGTTTAATTTTAGAAAATTGATTTTTTTTCATTATTCATTATGAAATTTTTATTCAATGAACGAATTTTGACACTTATGTTTTTTTTTATGGATTTATTAATTACGAAATTTTACTCGTGTTTCTGAAATTATACTGTTCACTTCTGCCTTAGGGTCTTATTTTAGTGTTCAGGGGAAATGAACACATAGTTTAATGGTGTTAATTCTGATAAACCCAAATTTTCATATATTAAAATTGTGAAATACGCTTTATGCTTTAAGTACACGTTGAGGATTAAGCAATTCAACGAAGATTGCAATTTGCAGTCTGCCCTGTTATGCTGTAAAGCGTGAATAAATCATTGTGTCGTTAAATATGCAGCATATGTTTGAGCTGCTGCATATGTTTAATTTAAATTCCAGTTAAGCATATGGTACTAAAAAGATAAATCTCTTCGTAAATTTAGAATAAGTCATTGCGCTTCAGTGTGTCATTGACATGTTCTGTTATCCTGTCGACAATATAAGCTAGCCAACTTAGACCAGAAGAAACTTACTAATGAGTACTACTAAATTCTTTAATTGAGTTTTAATGATTAATAAATTCCGTAAAATTTAAAATAACATCTAGATTACCTTGGCTCCGAGATGTATTTCGTAGGCAGATTCATACCGTCCACAAAGTGTCTCACATTTTCAAAATGTATAGCATGCAAAATTTTTTTTTTTTTTAAAATAAGAAGAGATGATGAAAAAACTGTTAAGAGTTTCCCTTAGTAGTGAATCGGAAAGTGTGACCCGCCGTTGTTTTTGGTGGTTTTTGTTGTTGCGTTTTGGGGGAAATGCCTTTGATATCATGTGACTTATAATATTTTTCGCTCTCCACGAAGGCTGGTCGCCGAAACAAGAACTCTCGACGCCAGCTCGCTTGATTTACGATGTAGGAAGACTATAAATTTGCTCGGCAACGACTGGGTCACGTGACCGCAACCGAGCGACGGTCAGGATTCATTCGAGTCGCGTCTTTTCTCGTTTTCCGCGAGAACGCACTGCAATCCAATTTCCAAGCGACACGTACGCCACCACTGTGAAAAGATTCCCGAACCGATCCTCGGCGAAAGAAGAAAAATAAAAAAGAAGAAAAAAAGAAAGGAATGGAGAAGAGAAACATAATATTAAACGTGAAAGAATGGAATTGATGGACTGGAAGAAATAATTAATAAGATTAGATGATTAACATGATTTTGAAATTTTCAAGAAAGGTTTTTTTTTGCTTTTACCTCGACGTTAGAGAAAAACAACAGAAGGGGGAAGAAGTGAGTTTTCGCTCGAGTAAATGTTTTGGATTAAAATGTACACATTATGGTAAATACATATTCGTGGCCTCATTTCCTGTTTTTAAAACTGATAATGAACCTAATAAGCGAGATGAGTAAAATTACTATAACAGTTCTCATTATCAGAAAGATAGTGACGTCTTCATGCATTTCAGGAAGATACGCAATAATTCACGTATATCGAGCAACCTTAAATTCTTTATGGAATGTCAATATTACTGTATTTTCATGGTTTTCAGTTTAAGCTCAAATAAAAGTTTTGATTTACACCTATAACATTCAGTTATTTAACCTGGACCTTTCGTATCCCCTAATCTTTGGACTTCGTCTGTTTGGTGTCAATTCATGTCCATCTCATTGCCTTCTCATGGTCATGAGCCGAACTATTCTGGGTTGTTACAATTAGATAATCTTACGTGAAGTAATTTAAACTTTCAAATGGACAAGCTTTTAATAATTTATCCACTAATTGCAATTGAAATGTTTGCACTTGATGCTACCCTTTATGTCTGTACGATTTCCCTAGAGTACAGCATCTAACTCATAAAGCTATTGTTGATACTTACAATCTATGTATTCTGTCCAATGAGGAAAAAAAAACTGGGCGTGTGCAATTAAATGGTCAATTTCAATTGATATACACAGTGCAACAATGTCCAAGAATTGAAATTGCTAAATTTTCTTGTGTTACTGGCTCGTTATCAAGCATTTTATTTTGTAAAGCTAAAGGTTTGTAGCATTCACTGAGACTAAAATAATAATTTGTTCTACTTGATTGAGCATGTTTTACAAATTCAAAATATTCGATTTTTTTATTATTAAACAAATTAAAATTACCAAACGTAGGCTCTAAAAGTTCATTATCAAGGGCCAAGGTAATAGATACATGATAAAAGCGAGTTCGAACCGATTATTCAATTACATTCACATTAAGCATTTCAGTGGTATTGTATTATCACCAATGTTATCTACGTTGCTAGGAGGTGACAAGTAGGTGTCTGTGTGTGTGGTAGGATGAGGTAAAAAAAGAGGGGTAGGATTCTCGGGGGACTTGCGCGCAGGAGGGTGTTCGATCAGTGGGTTCCTGCCCCGTCCACAACCTTGCACGCCAACTGATGAAGGCAAGGATGGAAGGAATCAGTGCAAACCCCTTATTACTCCCCTAGGGTTTGAGGTTCAGCTCTCTTTGGGGGTACAGTGTTGGCGGCCTGCGGATATACGTCATAGAGAGTTCGCGCAGGTCCTCCTCTCCCTTTTCATCATTCTGGAAAAAGCGATAACATAAAAACGAGCGCTTCTTAATACTCGATAATAGGAAACACACCCGCACTGGTCCTGCGGTTTCTGTGGGCAGCTTATTTTAAGCAGTAAAATTATCTAGAAAATTATTGTATGGTTAGTATAATCAGAGAATGGTACGTGATGGTTAGTATATGCGTACCTCTTAAGAAAAAATGTTTAGAGATCATTATTTCAGTAGTTACGTTTTAGTGCTTATAACCTGAAATATGAATACAGTTTACAGTCATAATTCGAAGGAGTGGGACGTAAAGTAGAACCCAACATTGTCGATGTAAGTTATCGCTGCGGATGAGTTACTTATGCAGAAGCGCAAAGCACTACAAATGATACCTTCCATATAAAAACATCGTATTTTCCAAATTATAACACAGAGATATAATTGATACATGAAAAGAAGCGAAACTCTACAAATCTATTATGTGTCACTTCACACACGTCCAAACTCTCCCTCACTCTCTCCACTGTTTCAGCTGACACGCTTAGTCGACCGGTGCTTTTCCATTTACACAGACAACCAATATCCTTAATCTCCCGATATCATCTGTTTACACAGTACTCTGCTTATATGGCAGTTCTTTACTGTACTCTCTTCTGAATGCACGCTGCACGCAATACCAGATGTACATCTTGCATATTCCAAGATCTCCTTTTTCCGGTTTCGTCGCCTTTTTATAAAGGCAGTGCACTCGTCCTGCCAACTGGTGTATCACGATGCAAACTGGCCCTGTGTGCACACCAAATTTGAGATAAATATTTTAATATTTTAATATTGCAAACCAACTTCACATATAAAGAATTAGTTTTCTGGCAAATATGAATAGTTATTTCGTTACTATATACACGCCAATTTTCAAAAATATTTTTGAAAACACCAAAACATTAAAATTGTTATCTTTTAGTTTTATTATATAACTGTTTTATATCAAGGTATTATTATTTTTATACATAGCTTTAAATACTATAATAAATCAGAAGTCCGATACTTATATTGGATGATATAAAAGGAAATGGGAAGAAATTATGATTTTAAATAGATAAACGCTTTTATAGAATTTCAGTTAACTTTTCATAATAAATGTATTTCCATATAAAGATTTATGATGCTATTTTTGAAGCTGTTTCATACACTCGGTCAATCCCCTTCAACTTTTCCCCCTCTCGCTTTCCCTTACCTTGTAGCTTTATTTATGTTCCGTGTAATAATTTAATCGAATGTAAAGGAAGACAGCATTGAAGGAGATAACTAAATTCAAAAGAAAGGCCAGGTTCATGGAGGGATGGGAATTAGAAGCCATGAGCGAGGGGAGATGAGTCCATAGCAAAAGAGGTAAAAAGCCAATGGTGACTTTTCTTTGCTCTATGATTTTTTATCATCGCTGTCTTGGCGATTGTTTCGCGTTCAGCCGTGGCATTGGCGGTATTCAACGCTCGGATGCTGTTGAAAGAACCTCCCGGTGCCGTCAGGTGCCCCCGTGAAAAGGACCCGTGGACCCCGAAACAGGTCCCGAGAAGCACCTCCTTTACGGCACTTTTAGAAACATGGGGAGAAGGGAGGGTAATCAGGTGAGGGTAAATGGCGGGAGACAAGACAACGAGCCGAACAAGAAAAGGAAAACCGCACGAAAGGCGACGGAGAAGAGAAAGAAGAAGGAACGAAAGAAGAAGGGAAAGAAAGAAAGTAGAAGAACAGCGATCCTCACAAAAAAATAGAAAGAGAACCCACCTCGAAGTGAATATGTCGTAAATCGTAGATGTTCCCCACGGTCATTTTCATTCATTCAAGTGTGAGATTTGAAGTGAAAACCTGCAACAAAACGAAGGAAAATTCAAAAAAAAGAAGTTATTGGTGGAGAAAAAGAGGGAAACGAAAAGAAGTATTTCATAAGCCTTGTTATTTTATGAGTTAAAATCAAATATATTAAAAAGAAGCTTACAAGTCTGCCTCTTTAATCTGATAGATAGCTAAATAAATACTTCCGTATTATTCAAATAAAACTTTCTAATGAACTTCTTGGAAAGGATCAGTATTCAAAACTACACATCGGGGAATTTAATTGGACTCTAATATCTAATATTAAATATATTTTTGCTCTTAATCAGTTCAATTTTCAATAGAACTCCCCTTGAAAATGAATTTATGAATTTTTTGAGGCGTAATTCTTTATTATGTTAACGAGTGAATTTATCTATTATTTTCTTAAATATTTTCTGCTTTAAACATTTTCAATAATAATAATAATAATAATAAAATTAAATTAAAGGAACAATACAAATTTAAAAATTTAAATAAAAATAACATACTTTTAATATTGAATTAATTTGTTTGAAAACATAATCTATAAGGAAAAATTCGAGCCAGGATTCGAACCAGGGACTACGATGAAGAGTGGTCGTCTCTACCAACAAGGCTATCGCGGACATGGGAGAGAAAGCTGTCTCCTCCAAGTATCCTAAAGACTAGAAGGTACTAAAGATGGAAGCCCAATGACAGGGCAGGCACCCGCTTTTTTTGTAAGCCCTGAGTATTCACCAGCAGAATTTTTTGTAATTTTGCGACTCTGGTGCCTACCCTATCACCAGGCTTGAAGAGACAAGCGTGATACTACGGTCCCTGGTTCGAATCCATTTCGCCAGACTTTTCCTTCCATTTTTTCCATTAATAATGGTTTAGTTTATTAATTTCTCACGAGGTCTATAACCTGATTATATAATGCTTTAAGCTAAAATTTATGAAATATCTGTATTAACGCTATAGAGTCTTAGAAAAAATAATATGAATACCTTGGAATAAAACTCATCTGCTCTTTTAAACGCTCAATTACAAAAAGACGGTGGGGCCTGGACCTTTAAGGTAAATGAAAATATACTTATTTATGTACTAATTTGTGAAGTATAAAATAACTGTTCAGATATTTGAATAAAGTGACGTCAAACGCGTTTCCTTCAATTTTTGAAAAACATAACTAAGCTACCTTTTTGCTCCAAGGGGTGTCATATATGCTTAGGTCTACAATGTAATAAGAGAATAATATACAGGGTGATTCAAATCGTGTGTAAAACAAATTAAGGTGGTATTATAGAGGTCAAGGTAAACACAAAAAGTCCTATTAACATGGGTCAATTTTTATTTCTTTTCAAGTTACAAGAAATGTTCAAAGTGGCCTCCTTGAGCCTGAATGCAGACATTGCATCCTCGAATAAGTGACTCGTATACGTTTGTCATTACCGCATGATCACGTCTAATTTAGTCAGCCGATGCTATTATTCCCGTGTGTCTATCTGGACACTGTACACCATTTGTTTCAAATGTCCCCATTTGTTTCAGATAGTAATCCAGTGATTAAGGTCCGGTGAGCGAGGTGGCCATGCTATGGGCCCATTGCGCCCAATCCATTTGTTAGGGAAGTGCATGTTAAGCCATTCAGTAGCAACTCTACCAAAATGAGGAGGGGCCCCATCGTGTTGGAACCACATCTGTTGACGGATTGCAAGAGGTGTACCTTCTAAGATTCATGCAGTCTTTTTTCCAGGAAATCGGCATATCTCTGGGCATTCAAACGTTCCTGCAGAAACTCCAGCTCCAGTATTAGCCATTGAAAATGCCTGCCCACACATTTACATTAAAACGTTGCTGGACAGGAAGTATAACTATAACGCCTTGTAATTTGAAAAGAAATAAAAATTGGACCCATGTTCATAGGACTTTTTGTGTTTTACCTTGCCCTCTATAATATCCCTTAAATTGTTTTACACACGATTTGAATCACCCTGTATATTTTTTTATTAATGTTGTTCAAAAGTTGAATGTTTTTAAATATGTCAAATGAATAATATTCGATGTAATTCTGACAGGATGAAATGTCTAATATTCGTATTATACTTTTTTATTTATTTATTTTATGTATTTATTTAATTCAAAAAGGTTATATCTACTTATTATTAATTATATATAAGTTTATTCTAAGCAGCAGATATATATTCTATTCCAGACTATTATAATTTTGGTCTTTTACTTTATAAGAAAATAAATTTAAGATTTGTTTCTATAGAAATTTAATGAACCTTTCATTCTAAATACCTTAAGCGTTTAAGTACTTGCCCGCTGGAGATTATGGAAATTGTTTTAACACCTAGGCCTATATTTTTCAACATCTGAATTTGGAGCATGAAAATATTTTTTTCATTATATAGAAAAGTATTTTTTGAAATATATATGCTTTCTTTTTTCATTATAAAATTTCAAAAATTTATGCCACTTCCATAATTACTGTCTTACATTTGCGTTGTTCATAGTGAGTTCAGGTCGTGCATCAAGAGTAAATTATTGTATTTTAAAATAAAGATTGAAATTGCCCACCTCCTTTAAAATTATGTGTAATTGAATGATGATATGAACCAAAAGAATCCTTTCTAAGACAGACTCTCAATATTTTATAAATGGTTAAAAAAAAGATGACTATGAACTCCTAAGTGTTTTTTCAGTTTACTGGAGGAGATCTCAGATCAAGTTATAGGTTGTCTACAATTTATGATTCAAAATAGTTCTGGTGCTATGGTTTTTTAAAATATTAATTTCATATTTTTTGAAGCTTAACTTACTTCATTAGCCTTAGAATTAATAAATTACTTTCTAATGGTAATTCTTGAATTGCTTGAAGAATACATGCGAAAGGTGGCTTCCAACGAATAAACTGTTTCTATATGTTCATATGTTTTTAAATTAGTATATTAAATTTCATAATTATCTGTATGGATATAAATATCTTGTCGACTTTATTTAAATCCCTGTTCTTCGTTCGACCGCCATTGGGTTTTATTTTTTCCAGGGGCTATTGCATTTCATTTTTCCTTTAAAGCCGAGCCTCTCTTTCTCACCGATGCTAATGATTTGCAAGGGAATGTGAAATTGCACAAAGCCATTCATTACATTGTGTAATCCTCGCTTTCGCTCTAATAATCTGCATAATAAATTTCATTGCTTTATTAAAATTTTCCACATAAATTGACATGTTTATAATCATTGTGCGCACGATGTTGGATTACAAATGAGGAAAATAAAAAAAATAATTTGTTGAATTGCACATTAAGCGAGTTGGCCATGGTCACAATAATTTAAAATGCAAATGTACGTTTGTATGTCTGTCTGTGAGTGTGTTCATATTTTTGTATTTCTTTTTACAGCAACGCAATGTATTTGTTGATAATTTTGTTTTGAGCAACTTGTGTTATATTTTGCTTCCTCCTGTTATCTTTTGCTGTACTCGTTTTTACGAATAATTTTTTTGTATAAATGTTGTCTGTGTGTGATTTTACTGCTTCACTGATAAAATTTGTTCGTCTTCAGCATTACTGTATATGTCACTCAATTAAGCTAAATTACAAAATTCAACTGTCAAATTGAAGCCATAAATGGGTTAAAGCGGTGTGATTTAGATTGTTTGTGATAAAGTTTCTTGAAGATAGCTAAACTGAGAATATTTATATTCGTTTTGCATTATTATTATATGAAGTGCTACATTCTGGAGGTCAACATTGGTCTGCTATTGCTTTACTAATATTAAATAACAAGAATGGGTCTTATTATATTTTGAACCGACGTAGACATCCAAGCTCTGAACTGCAGGCAAAGAGATTCAATTTAATGTTTTTTTTTTATTTTCTGTAATGGCATTAGGTGCAAGTTTCGCCCTTCACCTCCACCACCCCTGCTTTCGTTTCCCTCTCCCAGCCCTTGTTTTAACGAAGCTTTGACCACAATGACCTTTCGCAGGCTTTTCAAAATTTCCATCTCGGATTCAAAAGAGAGTGAGATTTAAAGCCGTCCGGATTAGTCAACCGTATAATGAGATAGTAATGAGTTTAACTTAGTAGTTGGTGTTATAATCTTAGAAAGGAAAAGGCACATTCAACATCCGGGCAACCCTATGGTCTCTTAGCCTACTCAACCTCCCCTCCCTCATAAAGTCATAATTCGCCCCTCTTTTGTCTCATTGGATGGTAATCAGGAAAACCTTACTCAAGATCATTGGGCAGGTTCCAGTTTTTAGATTGAATGAAATGATAGAAAGAATGGAGTTGCAGAATCAACGATCTTAATCTGGATTCGCTTTTTAATATCGAAAGATGGACACACTGGTTTAATATCTGGTCGACTTCTAGTGGATTCAGAACGCACTTCTTTTGCTAGATACTTTGTTTCTCTATAGGAGTGTTTCATTTCGGTTTCATGGTTTTTGTTTGTCAGTCTGTTTGTATGTTTTCTCTGCTCTATCGCATGAATACTAACGCCAATTTCCCTCTAATTAGACCTTAGACGTTATTTCACAGAGCAAGTCAGAACTGTTAGGCTCACCTTCATTAGTAAAGAAAATTCTAAAAGCAGCTTCTCCTTCTCCTTCAGTGCATGATTTTATTTTATTTCTGAAGTAGTTTATTTTGTTTTTCTTTTTGCTCGTTCTTTTTTGCTTCCCCCCACCCTTCTTTTCTAGTTTTTCTCTCTATATTTTCTTTTTAAATTGCATGTGCATGTAATGTTTTACCACCTCGGTCGCGCACTATATTTATTTATTTTTATTATTTATTTATTTATTTATTTATTTTTAAAAAACCTTCTCTCCTATATTAAGACAGATCCACTCTACTTTTTTTCGACGTCTATATTCCTTTCAAATCTGATTTTCAATCATTTATTTTTTTTTCAGTTTCCATCCTGACTTGAATCTTCTGCTGAATCCACTCGAGGTACGTTCTCATTCTCTTCCATGTGTACGTGGTTAATTTTGACCTTTATGTATACTTTATTTAAAAGTTCTTTTCAGTTTTGGTTAATCGTTTTAAACATTTTATTTTTATTTATTTTTGTTGTCGTTGTCTCTTGTCTTTGTTTTTGGTGTGCCATCTTCGTTTTCGTAAGCGATAGTTGTATATACAAAGAACGAATCGCGTTGTTGTGGGTTCATATTTGTCTCCGGAATTCTTTATTCGGTCTCTGAAGCGAAGCAGTTTATTAAAGATAATACGCGACGTGATGTCAGGATAAAGCTACAAAAAATGAATATTTAATGGAAATTTTTTTGATGTTGTATTGATGTACAAAATTCTGTTAAAGCCTTTGGTATTCAGTAAATCATGGATCGAGAAAGATGTGAAAACATCTTTAACATTTATTTTGGCTTTGGGCGAGTTGAATCAGTAACAATATAAGCAGCTAAAGATTTTATTCCTTTAAGTTAAATAAAATGGATTATGGGGCAACTATGTGTAATAAATTAACGTTACCTACCGTAAGTACCATCCTATACCTCTGTTTGACAGTGGAGATTTCTCGGACTATTAGATGCGAATAACACCCCACTAAGAAATGGCTATTGGTAGCAGATAATTACTGGCATACGGTAATTATGAAGTTTGAATTATCTTAAAGATATCCTCATTTAATGAAAGACACTTCCCATATAATGCTAAACATTTGTGGAATAATCCTTCCAATTAAGAGGGATGCCGAAATACTGCCAGCTTATTATTGGAAAGATACTTTCTTGTCGTCAATTTTATGAGGAATCAATGAGGATTAATAATGTCATTTTAATTTCTTATTTATATTATTGATGGCAAGTGTTTTGATATAATAATAATAATAATAATAATAATAATAATAATAATAATAATAAT
>JAHWFO010081800.1:669499-692020 GCA_023313115.1 Rhysida immarginata
ATAATAATAATAATAATAATAATAATAATAATAATAATAATAATAATAATAATACTTAAAATCATCACGATGATCTCATTGGCACGTTGCTGTAAGTTATAAAGCATTCAAGTTCTATGAATTAAGTTCAAAGAAAGTACAGAGAGAAATAAATTGGAATTAATGCATGATTTTAATATAGACTTTTCCGAAAATTTTGAATGTTGTGATACAAAAGGGTACATACCTGCGTTTACTTTAAAACAAAATCTATAACTCTCCGTACATCGACATAAAGCTAATGTATTAAAAATGCTAAAAACTCTGACGGTCACTTTCAAACTCCGTTTTAGTAGACTACATTTAATTGTAATATTGTAATAAATTAAGCGAAATTGTCTTTTAAAATGAATACCCTTCATGAGTCATGTCCAATGTTCCATTTTTAACTTCTGCGATATATCTTAATCTTAAATGAGTTTTTCCTAACGCGGTGACCTTCCCCAGTTCAAATCTGTAATTGTTTTTTTCGGGGGTTTTTTTTTCCTATTTTTTTAGGTTAAAGAAATGAATTTATATGAGATTTTTCTGTTATTTTAAGACGAACTTTATGCTCTTTTTTTTTTTTTCAAAATTTCTTTAATTTTTATAAAACTTCTTCCAAGCTATTTTCCTACGAAACACAAATGAACTCAACATTGCAGAAAACCGTTAAACCAATGCCATCATTAATATCAACCAATTCTCTGTTTTAATTAACATAATTATTTGAGGTGACCACTGATTGCGTGATTGCCAGTGATTACAGTATTTAATATTTGGTTTTTCTCTTAAGATATTTTTTATTTTTTTTTCTCATTGTTTTCCTATCTTCTTTTCCTCTGTTCGTGAAATATAACGATTATCGAAATTCAGGTTTTACTCCCATGAAATTGGCCATTGATACATTTTCACCAGAGGAATTGCCTGCAAAGGAAGGAAAAAAATCTAACCAGAAAACGCCGGATACATATTTCGAATGCTATGCCTTCATTGTCAATGGCTAAATTGTGGTTAGAGGTTTACCATTCCTTCACAGGCAATTCCATTTCTCCAGTTCCTTCTTACCAGGTGAAATGACTCCGTGTACCTTTGTTTTCATATCATACGTAATTTGATAACAAGAAACCGACTATACCAATCGGAGACTATTAATCAATATAGCACAAATCAGAGTCCATAATGTTTTATATATATATATTCGTTTAACCTCTTGTGTTATATAACATATATAATATATATATCCAGTTTTAGTGTAGAAAATAAAATGATTCTTGCTATTGTTCTCTCGAAATTTGAACATCATGTCCAATCGTCGGCTGACACTGCTTATCTTATTAAAGTCATAAGGAGAGATTGAGAGAAAGAGTAAAAGAGGTGGAGGGAACAGATCAGATGATCCAGGAAGCGTAGGTGGATGGGGTGGTGAAGATGCTTTTTTTTTCGCGGGAATAATGTTGGGTTTCTGCCTCACTTGGCGTTCTGCCACAAATCGGTGACAGGGGATTGGGTCACGGAGGAGTGTCAATGCTCCGAAAGCAATGGGTCATTAGAAGAGAGTCTGCTTCCGGTTCAAATGATAGGGTACGATAAAGAGCGGACGCGACCAATCAGAGTACGGCGGCGGTGATGGTGGTATCGGCGTCGGCGGTGGCAGTGGCGGCGGCGGCGAAGGCACTCTACCCGATCCAGACGAAGGGGTCTCTCCCTTTTTCCCTTTCCTAATAGGACGAGCTGATGAAGCCGTCCCAGGGCAAGTACTCCATTCAAAGAAAAGAGTAATTTTTTCAAAATCTTTTGGGCTCCCCCCATCGACCGTGTTCATCACCCCTTCCTCTTTTTTTTTTTCCTGAACCCGTTTTTTTTCTCTCTCTCTCTCTCTCTCTCTCTCTCTTCTCTGAACATTATTACATAGGGGAGTGAAAAAAAGGGAGGGAAATTATGCGAGGCGATTCATCCAAGGAGACATCCGCCCTTCATTGAGACATAAGGAATTGGAACTGGAGATAATCTGAATGTTACATTTGATACTCAAGTACTTTGCTCTCCATTGAACTAAAGCAAGCTATACGCAGGCGGATGGGAAGTGTAAAATTTAAATAAAATAATGAGGTTATAAGGTCGACGAGAATTCAGAATTATAATATATAATATGCTGAGCTATAAAGTATGCGTGCTCTATTATAATACAGAGTAACCAAAAAGTCATTCCAACATTACAAAATTTTATTACGGGAAAAACTATCACAATTACAGCTATATGGTTAGTCGGAAGAGAAAGTCTAACTCATGAAGATTTTTTACAATGCAAATACACTTCTACATGGGCACCAGAAGTCTATTCAAGCGATATTCATTTTGCAGCAGTTTTTGCATAACACCAGCAATAGCGTCAGTAATACTTCTTCTTAATGTGACCATATCAGATAGTGTGTTGCAAACTTCTGTCCTTGACATATCCCCATAGAAAAAAGTTTAGGAAGAATATGTGGGGGCCGGCCTAACGGACCGTCGTGCCCAAACCACTGTCAAGAAACGTTTAATCAAGTCTCGAACAAACAATTAATCCCCAGTGTGGTATTTTAGTATCTTGTTGGAAAATGGTTTCATGATGCCACAAGAAAACATAAGCACTTTCTCATGAACTGACACCATTTTCACTTTCTTGCGATTACAGCGCCTCCAATACCAACTTAGTCACTGCCTATAACAAAAGGAAAAAATCTTCAGTTAGTCTTTCTCTTGCGACCAGCCATACAGCTGTAGCTGTAATAGTTTTTTAATAATAAAATCTTTAATGTTGGAAAGACTTTTTGGACACGCTGTATAATATAGCATACAGATATTAAGGGCGAAAAATGGAAGGAAAAAATCCGCGACCTGGATTCGAACCAGGAACCACGAATATTACGTTTGTCGCTTTTACCATTCGGGCTATTATTAGTAGAGATACTCGTGGTTCCTTCCATTTTTTTCCCATTAATATCTTTACCCTATGTTTGGAGCATTGACTCAAGTTTGAATTTATTACTTTCGCAAAACATAAAGATGATGTGACCAGAATGTGAAAATTTAATCATTTTGGCCATGGCTATGAATTTACGTTTCATCAGAAATAAACTCGCTCATAAAATATGATTTTTTGTGGATTATCTATATACTAGAGATTATTATTATACATACCACCATGTGCCAAAATAATTCGCTCTTTTTTACCATTAATAGTTTCGTGCTTTTATGAAGCTTGCTTACGTACAGTCTATTAATAAATTAATTTGATGAAGTTATATTCCGTTTTAAAATATAGGCTTAACATGAATTCCCGATCTCATAGGGAATATTGAAATGTTGCAGATTGAGAATACACAGACTTTGTGTCAGATAGAAAAAGCATTACGGCAACAAGTGTTTAAATTGATGCCTCCTTGAGCCTTGCAGGCATTGATGCGAGCATGGATAACTCGTTATACATTGCACAATACGGCAAAATTAGTTTACTTGTTTAGTATTCCAAAGTTACTAACTGAAACAAAAGCGATAATGTAGCTACACAACTATGTATATTCTACATCTGCAACATTTTAATATTCCCTATGTGATCGGATTTTCGGGACATCCTGTATAATATATAGAAGGAAAGATTTGGTGTCTATTTTGTCTGATTGAAATTGAATTGAAAGTTACGTTTTCCTAGAGGGATTCATCGCTTAGCTTTTGCGTTTTTGTTAATAGTTCATAGTTTCAAATGTAGATATGAAGTATGATATACTTTAAAATAATTGAACCTTTTTCGTTTACTTTTCCTTTATTGGTTTGAAGTATGATTGAGATTGAATTCAATTTATTTAAACAAAGGCAGTGACTGAAGTTCCATTTATTGTCAACAAAGCACAATTCTCAGTTATTCTACAGTTATATCCGTTTGGGTTTGAGATTCGTTGAAAATATTTGTATTAAAAGTCGGCACATTAAAGCAATTTCTTCATTCTTGGTTAAAACTACGGATTTTCGTCGTACGTTAGTTTACTTGGAATTCTTTTTGAAATAAAGTTCTATGTTTCATAAACTTAATGAATTTCCATCCTGTATATGACTGTTTCATTTGAATTCAATTTTTAATTTACTTGTTGTTTAATCCTGAAGCGATGTTAGGCATGAATATCTTTATTTGGTCATTGTAATTTTTGATCATTACTCTCTATACAGTATTGTTTTCCATAAACTATCAATGAAGAATTAGTCTGATTATGGAAGAACTTCATTATTAAGTAGTCGCTGAATGATGATCAAGATATGCAAATGATTTTCTCTTCTTTTAGCAGTTGTCTTGTAGTCCTGTATTTTTTAATAAATGCCGCCCTAAACCTTTCGCGCATTTTTAATTCGAGTAATTCCAGATTTTATGTTGACCTTGACACCTACCACGCACAAATTTACTGAAGCCAATGAAATGACTTAGCTGATTGTAGAACGGGACTTCTTAATGGAAAAAATGGCATTCTTGAAGGTAAAAAAAAAAAGTAGGATATTATTAAGGAGCCTTCAATGCTTATATTGATTACATCTCATATTCTGTTCATGTTCCCAACATGATGAAGTGAAAATGAAGAGCCATTGAATATTTTGAATGCACATGTAATTTTGAAAATCCGCATTTCCTAATTCTTTAAATAAAACTTATGATCATGGTAATAATTTTATACTTGCATTTTTAAACTCTATTGATCAACCTCGCGTCTCATTTTTCTCTTGGTTCAGGAGAAATTATTTTAAATTAAGTTATTAAAGCATATAAAAAAATTGCATTATTAATCTTGCAAAAATCTTTGTTCTAGTAAAATCATTTTTTTAGTACTTTATTTAAATAAAAGTAATTTATTTACCAATTTAAGCATTTCTCAAATTTTTCATTAACTTTCATTGAATCAATTTAAATAAATTAAGTCTTTTGAAAAAGCTTAATTTTGATGAATGAACCGATTTAAATGTTCGCTTTAGTCTTAATAAAAAAATTGTTAAAATAATTTTATAAAAAATTGACTCTAAAATAACATAAATATATCGCTGAGAAATCTGCTTTTTTTTTAGCCTGTGGTAAAATTTAAAACACACTCTTTCCAATATAGACCTTACTTTCTATTATAGAGAGAACCATTTCTTTTATTATAACCATTTAGTAGATGAGATGCTTTCATGCAAAAGTCTTTCAAGTCTTTCGTTTTCCATGGATGGGTGTTTCTGGGATCGTTATCATCGATCTACATTCAGTTAGAGACATCAGAGGCTGGATACCTTTGCAGATTTGAGGAAATATCACGTGTATTTAACTTCCGCTGGTTATTGTTCAACGCATCGAGAGCTTTCCACGATTGGGGTTTTCACTTTCACGGAACCACCAAAGAACAAGGCGTTTTAAACTCCGGACGGTGCAAGGGAATGAGAGCCCCGATTCCGTTTGTCGTTTTCAATGGCACTTTTCGTGGTAATGCCACGAGCTTCCGGTGGGTTGCTCCCATTTGAAACTGAACTACCAAAACATATCATAAAAAGGAAGGCAGGGGGACAGACAGGGAGAGGTTCCATCGTAGGAGGGGTCAGTGAAAGTCCACTTTCACCTTGAAAAGAAAAAAAAGAGAAGTCTAGCGGCAGATCTATGAAACTTGATGCCGTCAGTCTGTTAAGAGAGAGTATATTCTAGCAAAGGGACCGCGCGTAGATCAACCTACGATCGGGGGCGGTATGATGAATAAAAACCAAAAAAGAAGCCGATGACCATTGACAAGATCGTCGCTTAAAAGCGTTTTAAGTCCATAAGAGAGGAGGGAAAAAAAGAAAAGAAAAAAGGAAGAAAGATAAAAGATTTGAAATCCATAATAAAACGGAAAGAGAGTAGAAAAGAGGAAAAAATAAAAGGAATCTGAAAAAAAAAAGGAAAAAAGAAAAAAGAGGAGGAAACTGGTTTTTCATGGGAATGTCCATAAAGAGAAACTGTTTGTAAAGAAGAAATTGTTACGACTCGCTCGGTTTTTCCCTCCCACTTGAGTCGGTGGAAGTTGAGCGGGCGCCAGAGGATGCACGGGCCCGCACTTGGACACCCGGGGACCCCGAGGTCACCCTCCTCCGACCCATTTCCATATAGGCCCCCTCTTCAGCAAAAGAGTGCAACGCCGCGGTAATAGTGACCACAGGTCACCCACTTACCAACGAAAGGTGAGACCGTTGCCAGAGAGGGTAAAAGGGGAAGAGGGGGGTAGGGGAAATTGGTTTCCTTCTAAAGGAGCAATGAGAGTTTTTCTCATTCCTCTTTTCTTCCATCGCTCCATCGATCGATCTCACGGCGCGATAAAAAACAGTTTTTCTCCTTCTCTCTCTCTCTCTTTTTCGTTCCCTCGTCGGTTCCTTTCTCTCTCAAAAACACCTCCTTTGCTCGAGTTGCCTTTCAACAAAAACCATCGAAAGTAAAAGCCTACCACTGACTAGTAGTTTATCTTCAAGTAATAGGAACACTCAATTGCTGTTCAAGGAATAAATAATGATAAATACTTTTATAACTAATTTATCTTCTTTGTTAATGAAATTCCATCATAAAGATCGTTGACGACTGGCCAGTATTTACTTAAGAAGCAATTTGATTGAGGCAGTTCCTAAAAAACACGAGTCATTTCGATAACTTGTCCAATCGTTTGTCTGTGACTGTGTTTAACGTATTGATAATATTGATCGAGTCGATTGCATCTATAATAAAAATGATCCAAGCATATGACTAAAGCAATCTTTAACTAAGCAGTTTGTTCTACAGTTAAAAGTTATAATTAGTTCTTGGAAAATTAAAATGTTTGGATTTTTCTGAATGCTGACTGGAAACATTATTGCAGTAATCAGTTTTATTTATATTTCTTAAAGTGCTCTGGTAATCTTCAAATAACTCGACTTTTACTGAAGAGATTTTTTATGAAATCTGATATGTTGTTATATGGCCCTAATCGTAAAAAAATCTCTTAACAAAAAGACCAACGGATAAAGAACAACCGAAAGAGTGAAAAAATATTTTTAATCCTCAACAGATTTTTTTTATATACTTTAATTTTTCCTTACCTATCTAAATTTTTCTTCCTACAATTAACCATAGCCCTCTAAGGGGTATTAATTGCATTTTTCTCGTATGTTAGGCTTTGGATCACGGTATTTTGAGAGTTTTCCCCAAATGTCATTAATTGTTGATATTCAGTGCTGGTTTGAACTCTTTTCTTTACATTACCTGACGCAGATTAGCAATATTGACCAAATTTTTCAGTCTGTTCATGTTTTAAGTGTTATTCTACTAATGCAAGAAATATTAAAAATTTTAATATATTTTTGTGTTTATGATTTAAAATTTTTTGTGGCTGATTAAAATTATTTAATTTTCAAATGGCTTTTGAAATATCTTTTCTAACCAAAATAAACAATGTCGGCTGCCAATTTCAGCGCATGTTTTAATGTAAAAATTTCTAACTTAATAATTTAATATAAAATTTCAATGTAAAATTAAAATATTCTTTGGATTTGCAATTTTTGAAAACTTTTTAAAATTAAAATTTATTTCTTATTTTTGAGATTTTTGCTACAATTATTTCATCGAAATATTTTTTTGCTAAGATTTTGCAGTATGATTTCCTCGGGTTTTTTGTTTATTTTAATTATCTTGTTTTGTTAGAAATTATTTTGCTTGTAATTTGTTAGATCTCATTTATTGATTATTTTGTTTTCAATTTTATTTCAAATTTTTTTTTAAAAATTACAAATAATTTTAGAGAATTGTAAATCTATATATAAATACGGCAATACATTTTTTGTTATGTACGTTTACCTGAAACTTATAAACTTATATGGTTGGAAAGTTCCTGTGCTCCGGATGTGCACAATATATTTTGTTTGCGTATTTGTTCACGTTAACGCAGGTAAAAAGCGTTTCAAAAAGGTAACATTAAGGAACAGGTTGTGCACCATATTTTTCAACGCATGTAGCATTGCCTTTTTTATTGTTTTTTTTTTAAATAATGAATATCAAATTAACTCAAATAATTGTTGATGTTCATTTGAAAGAATTTTAATTGTTGTGTTGTTGATCATTTGAAAGCATTAGAAAACCGTATAACATATATTCTGCAGCTTTTGAAAGTCAACGAACTGATTTCAGAACCTGAAGGTCCCCAAGTAAAATATAGTACCTGTAATGTACCTATACATTATTACATATCCTTGACAAAGCCGGAAATAAATGGCGAAACTAGTTGGAACTCCTAATGTCCCTCTGTTATACTGTAAGGCCACCACCTGTTTAATCAATAGGAACAGTATTATGATCCACCCTTCTACCTTTAATGTACCTATTCAAAATATTTCTATAATTAGTAGGTAAGCATTTTATGGATTTTTCGTCGTTTTCTAAGCTATTTTAAGGTTTTTTCATACACTTTGAAAGTAATAGTTTTAGTTAAAAATAAAATAAATACCAATTTTGAAGTTTTTGATTTTTATTTATTTTTTTTAAAATTTTGTTAACTCTCTTTCTTTAGTAACAAAAAAGTTATCGATTTTTGGTCCGAAACGGACCTTAATTTTCCACAGTGGGACGGGGGGAGAGACGCAGAGATAGGGAGCTTAAATATAAATATTATATTTAGATAATAATACGATAGATATATTAAAAGATACCTTTAGATTTACAAAGTTATCATTGCGGTGAAATGAATCGGCAGTGTCAGAAATGTCATGCAAAGCATTTTGGATATTTATTGTGTTATCCATTTTTCATTCTTCAAAGTTTATTAATAAGCAAGATTGAGGCTAGAACGATTACACATATATTTTTTTTTCTCAGAAATGTGATCGAATTTCGATCATTGGGGGATCCTAGTAATTTTAAAATACAGCTTTTAAACACCTGTTGAGGGGAAAAAAATATTTCTGAAAATTTTTTTTCACTTTTCGGTTGTTTCTGTGCCTTTGTATTGAGGTTTAAATCATCATTCATGATTAATTATTTTTTATTATAACCTTAATAACTTTTACGTAATGTTAGAATCCTTCTGTAATCTCTTGGTTATATGATTGTCGGTTATATCGAAGAAGCTAATAATCAGAAGTAACTTTTCGATAAGTTAAATAAATTTAACAAGGTTTGAGTAGTATTTCATATGAAAGTTACCTGCTATTTTGTCCACGATAAACTATTAGGTCAATTTTTTTATTTTCATTGAAGTAAAAATATTTCTGATAGACTATTTATTTCTTTATTTAAAAAGTAATTTTACATTGAGCCCGATCCGGAGCCTGTATGGTCAGCAGGCCGAAGTGTGGTTTCTGGAGGGAATACAAGTTTATAGTACTAGTTTTCTGATTACAATATAAATTGAAAGATTGTAAAGTATTACATTATTGTCATACTTTATCTTAAGGTGTTTTAATTTTGCCAGAAATTACAGTAATTTTTTAAATTTAACATAAATGGATTAAAACAATATAATTGACAATTCATTCATTGAAAACTATATTTGTCATGTAAAATAATTTTTGGCAAAATACAGTAAAGGTTTTTATAATTAATTTGAAAAGATACTGAAGTGAGACATCTGAGAATGTTGCATGAAAAGATATTCCACGATAGTTAATATAAAATTCGATGGGAGGGGACGTTGGAATGAAGGCCTAAAGCATTTTATGTGCTTGAAAAGAGCAGTGAACGGATATTTTACACAATGTAGAGTTGAGTATCTTGCTTCAACTTTATTCCCTCCTCACCTTTCTCTCTCTCTCTCTACTTCCAATTCTTCGCTTATCGATCAGCTCCATTATTGGTGAAGAGATTGTTACTTAAACTGCCTTAGGTTGGCAGGGGTTCCACCAGGGGGCATCAATCTCAGCGAACGTAGATCAATGAAGAGCTGCGAATGAGCGAGAAGCGGTCACTTCCATCTCTTGCTAACCACCAAGCTACATATACACTTTCCAAGGTTCCCTCTTCCAAGCAACAACCCCCTCCCTTTTATCCCCCTTATCCCCCTCTCCGCTTCGAACCTTTCCTCCTACGCTGTGTCCAATCACGGCGCTCAACAATTTCTCTTCCCTTTTCCTAAGCCTTATTTCGCTCGGGATTATATTACGAGATTCTCGGTGATAGCTTGGGCTAAGTTCCCACTTTAATTTCCTTTCAAATTCTTAAAATTGGGCTTTATTCTTTTCGAATGGCTTTCCAGGTTGTAAACTGACTGTTTAGTTGCGGATAAACCAATATCCTAAATAATAAAATCAAAGACCGCCCTCTCAAAATCGTATTTCATTTCTTGGTTCCATTTACGTCGTTATCTTTTTCTTGGAAGTTTTGTTATATAAGCATTTGATATTTGGAAATTGAATTCCTTACGGGAAAGAAATCAACAGTATGATGAATTGTGCTTCAAGAGAAGATACTATAGACAAAATAGCCTTTGTTGATCTTTAAACACCGCAAGATTTATCATGTTCTTGTTTTGTCTTTCCTTTATATCTTTCTACCTCTCCATCTGTATGTAACTCCGTTTTCTCGAAGCGTATGAAAGATTTCCAAAATCTGTTTTTGCCAATTGATAAATAAAGATTAGGGCTTGTACAAATTCTTAAAAACTTGAAATCGGTTCAATGGTACGTGTTCTAAAGGTTCTAAGTCGTTAATGCGAATTGTTAATTAATACACCAATCATTCGTTTTAACGAGTGATGAATGACTGTAACATTTTCTTGTTGAACAGTTCAGCATTACTGGCGCGCATTGCAATCGCTTTGTTAAAATATATTAATGCTATTAAACTCAAATTTTTGTTTCAGCAGAGTCAAAATGCCATGTCACAATTGGAAAGGCATGTACAGAAAGCAACTATTCACATATAGGTATAGGGAAAACATGAACGAAGAGAAAAGACTTCAAGAAAGTGAGGCAGTCGTCTAGTGAGAAGTGAGGGAGGAGTTTGAGCGCCGTGCTGCTGAATAAAGAATAACATATCTTCAGAGGTTTTAACATTGTGATACTTGATTATAATTATGTCTTTCATTAATGGTTTGTTTTGTCTATTCATTATTTCGATGAGAACAAAATTCTAAATTTTTCTAAAATCTTCTTAATTGTCGTATTCTAACAAGGGCCATTCGGCTAAATGGCTAGAAAAAACTGAAGCACAAGCTATCCAGTTCTATAGTCCAGCGCTTGTAGGTTCGAATCTGGCCATGGATATGGATGTTTGTACTTCTCCCGAACATCATGACTCAGGAGTCGACGTACCTAAAAATTAAGAAATAAAATCGAATGACATAACCCAGACGTTGTTTAAAATTAGGATAAATTTCAAATGTCTTCTATAAAAATCCCTTACTAATTTTCTTAGAATTTAGACATACAAATCGTTTAAGCATAATATTCTACTATTTCATGTGCAAGATAGAAATTACGTATTCATACGAATACTTCTGACAGCTTATATCAGTATAAGTAACTGACAGCTGCAAGACATCATGTTTATAAAAATATTTTATATTGAATGCGAGTAAACTGTATGAATTATGCGTTTATAAAGGAATAATTGAGTTCTGTGTCGACAGTAAAATAAATCTGCAAGCGACAAATTGGATGTTATGGCAAAGCGAGGTGCTTTCTTTTCTTGAAATTTTAAGTCTTTTTCCGGCGATGGAAAACAGGCAGACAGAAAAGCGAGAGAGCGATGGAACGAACGGAGGCAGAGGGCGGAGGGGTGTGAGGGAGGTGAGTTGGTGGTCGTCCAAGCGTGAACAAGTGGGCCAATCGTTGCCATGGCGAACGGTGGCCCTCGTGCTCCAAAGCCACTGACACGTGCAGTCGACTAGTGAGGCGATTTTTTTTTCTGTTACAAATATTTGTAAGGAGCCGAAAATAAATGATCACCACCAAAAACGTTGGCGCCATCGATTAAAAAGGACTCGGATGGAAGGACCATGATGTTGCTTATGCTAGGAGGGAAAGCAGCAATTATAATAAAAAAATGAATTTTTAAAGGATTGCTCTTATTTTGTAAGTAGATATCTATCGACTTTTACAGTTACATCTGAGTTTCTTTTAGAGTTTGCTTTTTCTTTTTAACATTTATGAAATATTATAGGCATTTTGATTACAAACATTTATCGATACAAGATTTGTTTTATCGAAAATTCGCATACTATTAATAAAAACATAAAGTTACATTTGACGATTATTATTTCAAATGAGCCATCATATGAAACTAGTGAGCCTTTACTGATATATACCTATACTGCATTGTCTTATCAAAAGTATTTGAATATCCAAAATATTCCGGTGGTCTCGACAGGAAGGGGCCGTCATCTATCCCGCTAAGCTACGAGTAGAGATGATAGCAAGGATGGTTATTGTATTTGATTTCGAATTCGTCACTTCAATTTAATTCAGAGGTGTTTTATGGAAATTAAGCATAAAAGTTGCTGATAACACGATAGAACATTTCGGCTTTATATCCAGTGTACTTCTCTTTCAAGGCTGCTTTCTTTGCATTTACGCAAACACACACACTCGTAAAACATCCAAAACATGCCTTAATCCTCCTGGTTTGATATCTGGCACATTGAAACATTGTTATTCTTTTCTTCATATAAACTTTAAAGAAGATATTTTTCTACTCGTTCCTACCACACTTTCCTTGGCCTTCTTCACATTTCGCATCCACTCGAACAGCATAAATTGTTTAGTCTGCCGTTCCTTGCTCAATCGTTTGAGATAGTTTTTAGCATTGGTTTTTTAAATTATCATTCGGAACACGGTTTGATCTACTCATGCTAGTTGCACCTTTTAAAAATTTCATCTCAAAGCACCTAATAGTTCTTATGCTTTTCGTGCAACACCTAGGTTTCACTTCCGTGCGTTAATGTTATTAGCAACACTCTTTCATACACTGCCATTTTTGTAATACAACGATAAATTCTCATTCCTTACATAGTTCTCCAGATATCTTCTCGAAATCTCACCATCAAAACCACCTTCTCTCTCAAATATGCTTTTCAAATACACAGATTTCAACAATGTCCAACCATTTCAAACACAATCGCCCTTCTCAACATTGATTCTCATCTGTTTTATACAAGCACCCGTAAAATTTGCCAATATCCGAATATTTTGATAATGTACTATAATGTACTATTTTGATAATGTAATATTTTGATATATCACTGATATATTTGTCAGTGATATGAGTGAAATGTTCTCATTGAACAAAGAATTCAAACGAGATTTAAAGTCGATGAGGTCCTTATTGAATTTATCATCTGTTTTTTCTTAATTTTGTTGTAGGCACCATGTACTTAAAACTGTTAACCATTAAATGTAATTAAAAATGTGAAAGAAAAACTTCTTATAAGACCTGGAACACTGACAATATGCTTCACTATGAATTTTAAATTTGTAGCGAGTTATATCTAGATTATGATTGCAATTTTTTCTTTTTATTCCTGATATCTGTTTAGGTCACAGCGGGGTGAACCAGCTGGGCGGGGTGTTCGTCAACGGTCGGCCGCTGCCAGACTCCACGAGGCAGAAGATAGTGGAGCTGGCACACAGCGGCGCCCGACCCTGCGACATATCCCGGATCCTGCAGGTGTCTAACGGCTGTGTTTCCAAGATTCTCGGCCGCTATTATGAGACCGGTTCAATACGGCCTCGGGCTATCGGTGGAAGCAAGCCCCGGGTGGCCACGGCTGAAGTGGTAAGCAAAATTGCCCAGTTCAAGAGGGAATGCCCGTCCATCTTCGCTTGGGAAATCCGGGATCGTCTTCTGTCAGAAGGAGTGTGCAACAATGACAACATCCCCAGTGTAAGTTTTTTTCTGTTTCACTGTTCTTTCCTTTATCAGCTACTTAGTTTGTCTCGAGGTTTAGTAGTACCTCACGAACACTTAGACCTGCTATTTATAAAGAATTACTGTAAGGAAATTTGTTATCAAATAAGAGTTTGATATGAGATGCGTGTCATGTTTTATTCTTATAAACACTCTTTTGCACAATTGGAGTTTTATCCAGTCCTCTCCTCTCTCTGTAAGAATATTTATCGACAGATCTGTAGAGAGTAATCGCATATTAGATCCCGTAATTTACATAGTCTTGAATGAACTGCTACTGTCCCCATTATTTATTCATTTATGCAATTGAGGTGTACCATATTGGGGACTGAGGACAACATGGGAAAAAGGATTCCGCAGAAAAAACGGATTCCAAATGCCGCCTGTAGTCTAGTTTGCCGAAAATTTGCAAAATGGAAATTCTCGATTACGTAGATGACAACGACGCCAGTAATTCGTTATGACAGTTATATTAGGCCGTAGAGAATGTTGTGCAGAGAATGCAGTGTGTGGTCCAAGAGAACGGTGATCACATGAAAGATAGGCGATCCCCTCGCCAAGAAAGAAAATGTGCTGAATAAAGATTGATGTTTCAATTCAATTTCGTCTTTGTTATTCATATGTGTGTTCTTTAAAACATTTTTTACACTGTACACCGCCATCTTTTCCCCTATCGGCTACGTTTAGAACTACTTTTTTGCGGATTCCTTCTCCCATGTCGCATAGGTTCGGTTGTGAGATCGAGCTACAAAAAAAAACTTCAATCAAAATAGAAAACATAACTTTTCTTCAAAAGAGAATAATATCACTTGGAAAAATAAATAGAATATCATACGTAGCCTATCATCTGATTCGAAAATGGGATGCTTTTTCCAGAAATTTTGAAAAAGTGAACTATCATAAGTTTATTTTAAACTCGAAGATACTTCGCACTATTAGAAAACAGAAGTCTTGTTCACAAATAACTTTTAAATATTAAATCATCAAGGAGATGAAACATTAATGAGTGTAAATTTTCTTTTGAAAAAAAAAGAAATAACTTCGTTATAAAAAGGTGATTCAAGATTCAACACCACTTCAAGAATAATTGCAAGAATATTTTCTTTCACTGGCAAAGAGATACTTGATATTTTGATTGAACTATTCTGACAAAACAGAAACTAACTGATAATGCATACAAATTTTTTGCTGATGCTTGTTTTAATATTTTATTAACAACCTCTGTATGCTTTTCTATGTTAAGAGGAAACTTGAAAGATTTTTTGATTAGATTCTTCTATGTGTCCAAAGCTACTGTACGATGTGCTCCGTGATCAACAGAAAACGAGGAATGTATCAGTTCGTTGGGGGTGGGGTGGGGAGGGGTCTGTTTCCATTAATTTTTTTTGTGAATAACTCGTGATTGCATGGAACGCACGATAACTGATCTCAGCTGTGAACACAGTTAAATTTAACAGAATTTTTTATTCACAGTCTCATAGTAATCACAGCAAAAGTGGTTTGATTGCTTCAAAAAATTCAATAAAATTGAAATATAGAGCAAGTTCTAAAATCACCTGCGTTTTTAAGTGAAACGGGTCTTATCTCATTATACGCATACTTTTGTACAAAATAAACATTAAACCAAAAATAGTAAGCGTTGAAATATTCTAGGACAGTCTTCTCCATCAGAAGATTGAGTGCTCTAGGAAATCATCTTCGGGCAAATGAAGTACGAATAGTTTTGCGTTCGTTTGCATGTTTTCGTGTAAATCGTTTTGATTAAGAAATTTAAGTTTTTATATACAACAATAAAAAAGTGCACCAATGCTAAGAGAACCAAACAACGCTCTGTCTGAATAAAAAATTGAAATCAAATCTCAATTATCGATAACGTGAAAAACAACGTAAGTAATGTGAAAATTCGTATTGAATTATTTATATGGATACGAGAAAAGTAGTGAAAATGTAAAAGTATCCAACCTAATGTACTTGTTCTGAATGCAAATGAATAATGCCGTTGAAATATTTATCTGATCTCCGAACTTTTTCACCAATTTGTGGAACGCCATGTTTTAAGTAAAGTAACTAACAAGGGAACCCCACATAGCCGAACCGCTTTAACAATGGAGTCTTTGTATGGCTATGTATGCTGAAATTATTTCGTTTTGGCGGTTTATATTGATAGAAACACAATTTCGCATCTCTTATTTTGCAAGCATCTATAGTAGCTTCAGATGAGTAACATATTTCAGTTTGGTGGAAATCTGTGACATACATGTTCGAGGGATTCCCTTGTAAGTATAAAAATTATGTTAGGCTATAGTATTAAACAGGTTTCTATTAGGGCTAGGGCGTAGGCTTTCTAGTTCTCGAGTCCGCCTGGCCGTGGGTTCGAATCCCGCCGTGAGCATGGATGTTTGTGTTTGTCCCGGGCTGCGTACAGATATAACTTGTGTAACAGGCGCAAAATGACCTTAGTAGTCGACGCCTAAATTTCTAGAATCCCCGCCCCTATTATGGGTGTTTGGATTGATTAGAACTAGTATGTGTACATTACATCCTTTCTTCCATATGATTTTATAAAAAGCATTCTTTCATATGGTCTTGGCTTCTGGGTTAGCAGTCAAATACAGCGGATTGTGGCAAAAATTGTTGCTTTTTTTTAAATTACATAAACTACAAGCTTCATAAGATAGAATATGTTCTCTTATTTCCAGTGTTTATGATTATATAAGTTAATATATTGATTGGTTATAAACAACAATTAAATTCGGGTGGAGGTACCAACCCAAATGGTACATTTTTGTATAATAAACTAAGTGCTTTCCTCTTATGGGATTAAAAAGAGCGATGGTTTAAATTAAATCAAAACCTATGAAATGTTTTCGGCGTTTGTAATTGGCCAGATGAGAAAACCAATAAGGCACAAGGGTCGTTTGACGATCACGCAAGGTCTCGAATTCTTAATTCGGTTGCCGTTAGCCACCTGGCGGCCGGTGTTGCTCGTTCGCCACCTGGCCATCTCCAATGAAGACGAGTCTCTTTCATTCCGTCCAATCCTTCGACTCCTTCAAGGCCCTTGTGCCTACAAAGCACTCGAGAGACCACTTCATCGGCCTATACAAACCTCTTAAAGACTCCAACACAAATGCTCTCGCCGAGGCTAAACGCTTTGAATGGAGGGAATGCCCGCTTCGAGGACCCTCCATGGAAGACAAGTTTGATAACGATGAAATTAAAGATACCGGAAAATCACGTTGATAGAAAATAGTAGGGAAGGGAGAATCTGTTTTTTAAGTAGCATGATGTAAACATTCTTCATGTTCAGACATTCGCAAAAGTGTACTTCTAGCTTGTTTATTAGTTAAAAAAGATGTAATAATACAGCATATCAACGATAATATTTAAGCAATATCGGACTAAAAAATGTTTACTATCTCCTTAAAGACAAAAGTTTGGCCTGTTTACGAGTGCTCCTTGTAACTTTTGAAGTTTTTCAATTTAGTAGGGGGATTGCGGCTATAATAGATTAATTCAAACTATTTTTTTTTTCGAAATGAAGGCATGCTATTTGTCGCCTGTTGCCTTATGCTATGCGTATGTTTTGTTTATGTCGACCCATGATTCGCGATTTATCACTTTTATTAAAAATTTGAATTCTATTTTCTTTCCTATCTCATCCATTTGTCAATGCTTTTTTTATTTCTTCATTGGTATACTCTTTGAATATCGTTTAAAACGAGACACGCGTGTAAAGGAATACAGTACTGGAAAAAATGATAAGAACTTTTGTGTTTTCATCATAACATTTTTAATAATGAATTTATTTCAACGAAACTGTTCACACCTGTGCCCACACTGCAATGACACCACTGGTTTCAATTCAGTCAAAATATTTAAAAAATTAGTTGAGCCACAACCAATTTTTGAAAAAAAAGGGTGGAAAAAATGATAGGAACACCTTCAGTTATCATGAGATTGCTCGTATTTAATACTTTGTAAATCCACCATTTTTGTTGATCATATGAAACACACGGTCCTTCATAGATTCTATTAGTGTTTCAAGAGTTCTGCACGAAATTTCTTCCCAAGCCTCAAGAACAGCCTGTTTGAGACTCTGGACATTCTCAAACTGCTGCCCGTTCTTATAAACGGCCCGAACCATAATTCTCCAGAAATTTTCGATGGGGTTATTTATGGTCTGGACTTCTCGCAGGCCATTTCATAACCCTGATGTTTTTGGTCTTGAACCACTCCATAGTCGATTTGGAAACGTGACATGGGGCGTTGTCCTGCTGAAAAATCCAATCTTGGCCTCCGATGATTGGTCCAAATGGGATAAGATACTTCTGAAGCATTTCTTGGTACTTGACGCTGTTCATGCGGCCATCTACAAACACTAATTCCACCTTTCCACTGGCATTGAATGCCCCCCAAACCATAACTGAACCGCCACCCTGGATGCGCTTCGAAAAGTGCTTTGGTTCCTTTCGTAAATCGTGCCAATAGTAGTTTCAACCATCGGGGCCATCGAGGTTGACCTTTTTTTCATCACTAAAGATGACTGAGTTCCATTCGGAAGTCCAGGTTTGATGCTGTTTGGCTAGCTGAAGACGATCGACTTTGTGCTGGTTGGTAAGAGGTGGTTTCTGTTTCATTTTCTGGCGTTAGAGATGAGGACATTGGTTGAGATAGTTATTAATAGTTCTTCGATGAGCCTGTGTTCCAATCGCCTGTTTGATGGAGTTGGCAGGAATTTGCTTGTTGCTTGCCATGCGAAGAATTCGACGGTGGTCTCTATCACTAACTGCTTTAGGCCTTTCTGTCGTTTTCTTTGTACCATATGATTCTGGATTTTTCAGGAAAGATGAAATTACTTGCTTGGATCTTCCAATCAAACGAGAAATTTCTGCTTTTGACATGCCTTGTTCTTTATATGCCATGATTTTTCCTCTCTCATAATGGGAAAGTTGTTTACCACGTCCCATTTTGAAGATATTTAGTGAACAAGTTTTATTTTATCAGAGATATGTCTTCTTGTTCAGAATTTCATTAATATGCAATGTGAGAATGTCTCACATTCCCAGTTTGGGGGGGGGGGGTCAGATTATTCATTTAGTTCCTATCATTTTTTCCACCCTTTTTTTCAAAAATTGGTTGTGGCTCAACTAATTTTTTAAATATTTTGACTGAATTGAAACCAGTGGTGTCAATGCTGTGTGGGCACAGGTATGTAAAGTTTCGTTGAAATAAATTCATTATTAAAAATGTTATGTTGAAAACACAAAAGTTCCTATCATTTTTTCCAGGACTGTATTGACGAGGATTAACGTGTTGCTTCGCAACAGGATCACATGGTTTATCATTGAAATGAATTCAACATCAGTATCTTCTTTACTATAATTTTGCACGCAAATCATAAGCCTAGAAAAATTTATGAAACAAATTAGATAACAAGTAAAAATAATCTAAGAATAGTTTCTAATATCTAATTATTGATTTTTTGATATATTGTTTAGAACACAGCCATGAAACTGGATGGGAAAGTATTATTAGATTTCTATTCTTATAGGCGAAGCTTGTAGAAAAATACATAAGTGTATGTTAGGTGCTTATTTTTTTTTATAATTAACTAATAGTAAAAAATAGTTTGCCTGCGCGAAGGTGATCATAGCAGATTGCAGAAGTTTATGTCTGTCAAGAATAATTTTTTCTTCGTAAATTTATTTCTTTAGATATGTCGTATTTAAAAAGTTTTCGCGAAATTAAGGACAGAAACAAACTTTGAAAACAACACTAAATATCAGAAGCTTAGATATGGAATAGTTGCTGTAGTGTTTGAGAAATAATGTTTAAGTAATTTACTGGATGCCGCGTCTATAGATCTTTAAGATAAAGGAAAGTACGTAAAAGTTATTGCTTACATATCTTCTCAAGACGCTAAAGCAGCGTTTTTCCACCTTTTTTCTCTCATAGGACACTTGAACCTAAGCTTCCGCGACATACTTAAATAATGATTATCAAAAACGAATATACTTATTTTTAGGATTTGGTTTTATTACACACTCAAAGTAGTTTATCATAAATAATTTGTAATAAAAGAGAAATAAATTCTTAAAAAGTGTTATTTTTTTATGTTTATTAAAATTTTCGTCGTGCATCTCTCTAAAATACCTTCTCAAGACACACCACTGTGCCGCGACACACTAGTTGAATATCGCTGCGTTAAAGTAATCAGATTTTGACACTTTAAGAGTATAAGAAAATTGAAGAAGCCCAAATTAATGGAATATTCTTTTCATATCATTTCTGTCAACTTTTTTCTTATTTAAAAAGTATACTACATAAATGTATTCTGTATAAAATATAAATATGTGTTGTTAGCGCAGTGCAGACGACTGATTAACGTTTTGAAATATTTTACGAAACTAAGAAGCTATATTCAGAATCTATTGCTATTATCTTTATCCTGCTGTCGTATGATTCTGGTCAATTATCTCGACGAAAATGATGCCTTGGACTTTATAAGTTTGAGAAACTTGAACAGAGAAGTATTAAAGGATTCAAGAGTCGCGTTGGTTGGATTCGTCGTATTCGTTTGTCCTTGTTTTGCGCAACGTGACATGCCAGCTTTCGAATTGGCAAATAAAGACGGCCACGATGAAGGGAAAATATCGCGCGTCCAGATGCTTGACGATTATAATTCGATTTTCCTATGGAATATATTTGATATTCAACTTGTATACTAATTCTTACTTTTCGCACTCGTGTATCATTATTTACATAATTGCTTAATGCGATAGGGTTTGGCTCTTGCTTTTTATGAATATTTATGAAAGCCATAGTTTTAAGTAAGGTATTTCAAAAGAAGGATGATAATTTGTAAGTTTGTGTGATTGCGATATCATGCGGGGAAATAGACTTCTTCTTGTTCAGTCTATAACATCGATTAGTCCTGGTTTATACATTTAATAATGATGACATAAAATTTTACTGTTTAATTTCTCTCCTGCTTGGCTTCTATCTAATCTTGAAATGGCAAGCCACGAGCATTCAGGATTTTAAAACTTTAACAAGATATTAAAATTTGCATAACAACAGAGTTTAAATGAGTGTTAAACGTTTTAACGTTGCCAATTTTAAACGCCTTAAAGCTCAACAGCCTATTATCAAGTATTCGATTTGTAGGTCTATTCTGAAATATTCTTTTGAAAATGCAAATTTATTTTACTGAATAATCCATAATATGATTGTTGTTGTTTTATGACTTATCGCAAAAGGCATATGAGATATATTCCTTTGCTGAATCTATTGGTATAAAGCATTATGAGGATTCATTTTATATTGGGGAAAGCCAGATGAATGCAAAATTCTCGATAACTGCTTTCTTTACATAGTTAAAGTACCGTTTTATAATGTTTAAAGGATATTTGAATATTCCATTTAGTTTACATTTCAGTTAAACTCATGTAATGGCAATTTTTAACAAAAAAAGGCTACTTTATAAATTGGGAGCATGTAAAGGACACGGGCATCTTTAAGGAACGTTAATATTAAAAAAGATTTCCACTGCCTCACGCTACAGTGTAAACTTTTCTAATTAGAAGTTTTTTGAGGCCAAAAGTTCAGGAAAAAAGAATGGGTGAGGACGATAGGGTGCGCATTTGTGTGGACGAGGCATGTGTTTGCCGGTGGTGGTGGTCACCCGGTGTTTGCCTGTTCTCCCACAACACAAACCTTAATAAAGCAGGGAGACGAATCATCCTATCATCAGCAGACCTTCGGCCGCCTCCAGTGAACCCTTTCATTTTTTTAACACTGGGCTTTCGTTTTTTTCCCCTCTTTTCTTTATTTTTTTCTCACCCCTTTCATGGAACCGGTGCTCATTAAATCGTTTGCGGTTCCTGCAACATGCACTACAAAGAGCTTCTGAAAGAGGCATGTACTCAAGCTATTCCATTTGTGGAAAAGATACTCAGAAGAGTGGATTATTATCACGAGACACGATCAGATATTATGAAAGTATAGTAAACTGAAATTTCCGTTTTCCGCAAGTTGACTTGTTTATAAATAATGATGGGATGGAATGGGCTTCATAATTGCTTAAAATTATTATAAAGTTGATTAATATAATTAGTGAATAACTTGTTATACAGACATATTCTTTATAATGTTCCTATATAGGCCTATATATTTCCATATATTTAAGTTTCTGTGTTTATGGTGCTTTTACGATTTTAAATTTTCGGTGAATCAGTGGAGGGAATCCCAGAAAAATTACGAAATTTATGTAAAGTACAGATTAAGATGAAATGCAAATAAGGTGTGCAACCCAATATTATGTTTAGAAGCATGCCAAGGCTTGTATGTTTACAAGTAGAACAAAAAATTGTATTGATATTGTACAAGGTGTTGCAGATAACTACAGGGCAGTATAACGGGAAGCCTACCCGCTCGATTGCAGGGGCCGGCTCGACATCAAATGATAATTGGGTAATTTTATCAAAAACATGACAGTTTTGACGTTCACCCCCCCCCTCCCCCACTGTGGAAACTGCTGGCTGCTGCAGGCCACCTTCATGTCCCTCCATTCTGCCAATCGACCGAGCCGGCCCCTGCAATCGAGCGGGTAG
>JAHWFO010081800.1:692420-751317 GCA_023313115.1 Rhysida immarginata
CTGGTGTCGACAACAACTCCGGAATTCCTCTCCGACGGGTTCACCCAACTAGTCACGCGTTGGCGCAATGCGTGGAAAGGGACGGGGACTCTGTCGAAAAGTGAATAGTGCATTACATAGAGAACAAATGTGAGTATAAGATACAAAAAGAATTTTGAAAATCGGTTAGCAAATAAAAAAGTTACAGCCATGGAGGCATTACTTTTCAATACGCCCTCGTTTATTCGTGCAATTACGAGGGCTGTTCATAAAGTTTGTATAATCACCGAAAGCAAGAGAGAGAAGGACACAATTGTTGTGTTGGGAGAAGCACACGTTCATTTAGTTTCCACCCAATCAACGTGACCCTGGCTTCATCAGCGTCTTTTGGGATTACCAATATGTTCTCCTGACCGACTACGTCCAAAAGGGCCAAACAATCACTGGCAGTTATTACCGGACTCTTCTGTCAAGTTGCGGATGGTCATAAAGATGAAACGCCGTGGGAAGCTGATCAAGGGCATTCGCTTGCTCCACGACAACGCGCCCGCTCATTCAGCGCACACGAGAAGCTGCTTTGACGATTCTACCTCGTCCCTCTTACTCACTAGACCTGTCTCCCAGTGACTTCTTCCTCTTCCCTCAGATGAAGTAACCACTGCGTGGCAAGCGTTTTCGTGACGACAACGAGGTGATTTCTGAGATTGAACACTTTCTCAATGGTCAGAGCATGAATTTCTACAAGAATGGTCTCCATCAGATCATCCATCGTTGGGAGAGGTGTGTGAAGTTGTGTGGCACTTATGTTGAAAGTTTCATCACCAAGTTTCATGGTCCCATCTCCCTTCTGTCACAGTGATTGTACGAACTTTATGAACGCCCTCGTAAGTCCATGAGATTTCTGTTAAACAATATTTGGTTTAATTTTAAATCAAGCATTAACTTTATTGTAAGGGAATTAAAGAATTGCAAAAATCTTATAATTCTCCTCACTATCCTTATTTAAATTTTAATAAAATAACATCCCAACGGAAAAAGAATACAAGTCCAAAAATCAACGAAAAGACAATATCAAAACTCCTCAGGAACTAAGAATCAATCTTACTGAATGCGTTAAATATTTCAAAGATTCATAATATGGCGATAATTATATTAAGGCATATTTCTGATATTATAATTTTCCATTAAGTAATAAAAAACACAGTTCACAGAAAGTAGATATAATAGAGAGATATTTTAGATCCTTTCTACGAGTTGATTTTGTAAATTCAGATCTATTAGCTATAACCCGAGCAGATATTGTTCATCTACAATCCACGAATAGAAATGTTGTTCATCTTTCAATTTATACTGTTGAATAATGCGGTTGTAATAAAAGTAATGAATTCAAAGTTAATTAACCCGAAAGCATCAGGTTTAAAAGAATCTTCATCATTGTAGAAAACTATAAAACCGTTAAATATTCCAAGTTTGACATCACTTTTGCCTTAAAGATAATTAACATATTTTGGCCAAAGGTCTTAAGCAAATTCTTCAAAAATATTACTCCCAGAAATTAATGAAACTCAAGTTGGAATGACACTAACTAAGAACTATGGATAATGAACATGATGAAAAAATAACGACCTCCTGTCCATAGTAAAATTATGAACAAAAGATGGTTATTCGTCACGTTTTATCATTCGAATCTTATCAATTAGCACAAATTCTCCTCAGTATCCTTATTTAAGCAATCAACTCTTCATTTTCAGTCCGTATCAATAAATGACATTATGTTAAAATGAAGAAGTGAGGTAAAAATGGCGTTCTTGGCCACAGTATATAGAACTAAGCTTAAACACGAAACCTATATAGTTTCTCATTTAATTTCAATAAAATTTCGTCATACGTGATAATTTTTAAGCTAATTTAAAGGCAGGCATTTAATCAGGTGATATTTAGATTACGTTTACAATTAAAAGCCTTAGGGAAAAAAGACATCCATAAAGAAGTAGTCGTGAGAATAGTATCTGATATTTTACAATCTCATCTCTGTAATACAGGACTTAATTGTTTTTATTGATGATACATTAATGTACGGGGACGATTTATGCAACCCAGCAGGCAGTGAAAATTGATCGGAATTCTCACGAAGGAAACAAAAACCCCTCTTAGCATTAGGCTTTCAAGGGGGGGGGGGGGATGATGATGGTAGTGGTGGTGGTCGCCTCGTGCTCTGGGAGACGGAGCCACGTTGCTCGGTCGTCTCGCACCCAACACCTGTGAACCCTAAATGGCGGTCGAGATGGATGGAGGGGACGCACGACACACCAATGAAGATGACAATTAGTGTGACACGTTAATGCCACGGGAATGCATTTAGGAGAGAAGTCGCTCGAGTAATTGAGAGAAAGAAGGCCGAGGGAAGGAAAGCCATTCCTCGAATTGTTTCGGAGATGCTGTTCGAATGGAGGGGAGGGAAAGCGCCCGCGAATACAGATGTTGCACACTGAGAGCAATAAAAGAAAGTCCTTCAAAGAGAAAATGAAGTGAAGGAGGGTTTCAGTTCTTTTTTTTTTAATCAACAGTTTTACAACGACTCCATTTTTTGTACTTGAAGAAAGTCTCCCTCTAAAATAATAAACTCCAAAATCGTCTAGCAGCCCCCCCTCTCTCTCTCTCTCTCTCTCTCTCTCTCTCTCATATAATATGAAATAGTTAGTAAAGCAATAAATTAATATATCTTATAAAAGGAAGTTGGACTTTAAAATACAGCCATAGCTTAAGTAAACTATTATAAACTTTGGCTCGTAGTTTGAAAAGCGAAATTACAATATTTAAAATAAAAAATTTATTGAAACAGTAATCATATGTTTGAATAATTTATACATAGTGTTTATAAATTGTTGTACAAATTTCTGGAATTTATTACAATTGTTCTACTGCATTATGGATATACAGGGAGAGTATAAATGATTCATCGGGTTTTAAAAGACTGTATTGCACAACGTAGTACACGCAAAATAATGAGTGTTACATAAAAAGAACCAGATACTGTCCACATTTTAGTCATAACACTACAAATGTTCAATGTGCGCCCCCTTTGTGCTATCAATAGCTTGGAAGCTATAAGACTTCAAAACCCCATGAATCATTTATAATCACCCTGTATAATTTGGTTATGTAAGAGAAGCATATCTTTAATTTTTGTTTGAATTGCCCGCCATCTCTAAATTCAATATTTAGAACTCTTTTATTATTTATTTACTTGCTTCTAAATGTACATCCTCACGGTGGGATCTTTGAGAAATAGGCTTTAAATTAAACGAGATTTTAATTCAAATACATATGCACGAGCGGAGAGCATTATTAATAAAGAGTTTGCGATTTCAGTAATTATCTTCACGGGGAAAACTGTGAAGGGGGTACATCTATTTGGACATGCTTGAAAATTAGCTCATGCCGCAGCTGCAGACAGACAATGCAGACGTGATCCTTTAAAAGGATGTTCCTATCGCCAATTCCGTGATTCCTTGAACAATTTCCTGCCAAACCCACTGTTATGTTGTAAAAATTGTTATAATTTATTTGTAAACTCCCTGAATAATGATAAAAAAAAAAGGAATTGTGGCATGAAGGGAAAGCTCGCATTTAGATAAAAATCCAATTCCAATTAGTTTATACTATTGAATATCATTCTATTCTCTCTGTATATTCGCCTGTAAGTAACTAAACTCGTACAAGGTGATAGAGCAATACATTTAAGGGCAGGTATCTCTGAAACGCTTTCATCCAGAAAAATATGCAGATTGCGAGGATACGGCTCCTCTTCGAGTCTTGTGTCTATGAAAACTGTTCAATAACTTGAACAAACCCGATATTGTTGTTTTTAACGTCATTTAAAACATTAAATGAAATTAGCGATCTTAATCCGGTATAGTCCACAAATTTACAGTGTACTGGATTTTAAGCGATCCAACGTTGTTTTTTTTTAATTTTTATTTTCTAAATATATAAAGATGGGGAGGGGGAAGATATTAAAATGAATCGTAGGCACCATGTTATTTTGCAAAAATTTATATCATATTTGCTTTTTTTGGAATTCAATTATCCGTTTAACTTTGCAAATTGATCAGTTTCAAGTTAACCATTGTATTATGTTATATTATTATTATTATTATTATTATTATTATTATTATTATTATTATTAAAAATTTAGTAATTGAAAAGTGGTAATCCTATATCCCCTTCCTTTGCTTCCTCCCCCTTTCCTGTTACTTTTCTGTGTGAGCGCATCGGACATTGGGAACATTGGTGACAGCGGCACGTGGCGTTCGGCCGTCGCCTGACACGCAGTCCAACCAACCGAGAGAAAAAGTTGTCACATGCAGTTTTAATCTGCTTTGCATTATTCACATGCTCGGTTGTTGTTGCCGTTAATCCTGAATTAACTCCTACGCCCGATCGCAAGGGACCATGGGAACGGCTGGCGAAGAGGCGGGGAACCCACCAGCCGCTCGCCGTGCACGAGCAGTCATCGTCTCCATTGCCCCCATTTCTATTCTCCGCTCCCCATCCTCCTCCTCCTCCTATCTTTCTCTATTTTTTTCTCTCTCTCTCTTTCCCGGCTTCTGCGATGGAGATAGCGGTTAGAGATAGTCCGCGTCTCCTTCCACCAGACGTAGGTAATCGGCTGTGACCTGACGAACGAATCAAAAGGATGGAGGAGTCGAGTCAGGACTCCCGACTCGAAAAAAGAAAAGAGGAAAAAAATTTGCATAAAAGCTTTTCAAACGAATTAACAAAAGATTTCGACTTGGGAGAGGTGGTTAAATGTTCCGATCAAGATGGGGAGCCTTGATATCGAGCTTTATTTCGCAACTGAGGTTAAGCAGCGATTGTTGCGCCACAAGAGGGAAGTGGATGGCGTGCGATTTGTGTGCCCGATAGGGAAAGAGTCTTGCCCTCGACGGATTTTCCTTCGGAAAACACACTCGAGTTTGAATGGAAATCTGAAACCGGAATATGAAATGACTACACATAATACGATTCGGTGATAATAAAGAATTTGATCCGTAGCGATTATGCAAAAGCGTCCACTGATTTTAAATATGAAACAAGAAATGTGTTTTGCCCTATGATATATGATACGGTTTAACATTTCCTCTTAGATCCAAATACCGTTTTATTATTTCTAGTTGCTCCTAGAACTTATTTACGTTAGTTTTCTATAAAAGAAGCAAACTGAGCAGAAAGTCCCTATCGGAGGAGCTAGGTCACCTTCTCCCTTAATTGCTCTTATAAACTTACGGGGATGTGATGAAGTAGTCTCGCCCTCGGCGCTCTCATTTGAAAGTATCATCAGAGTAACGATCCGGATCAAGGGTTCAAGTATTTCAAACCTACTGACAAAGGAATCGCAACTGCTTGTTGTTTGCTCTGCAAACATTGCCAACACATAATCGACCACCGCCAGGCACCCAGCCACCATCTTTCGCTTCATTCATTCCTCGCGTTTCGATTGAGTCCTCAGACTCCTCGTTTTTTTGATTTTCCCCCCAATCCCTGTGGCTATAATACGAATTATAAAGAATAGCTTTAAACTTATGAGCTATAAATACTTCACACTTAATAAACATTTTAATCTCAATTTTTTCCTATCAACTTACACATAGGAAGGAAATTGGGTAATGTGTATTTTAGTATACCAAGGCTCATGCTAATTCAGGATGCGTTAATACTTACGGAAAATAAAGATTAACTTAACGTAATGTTAACGCACTAGCAGCATATATTTTTCATATAATTTCTTTGCAGATTCCGATTTATCCGTCGCTAAAAATTGGTTATCCGGACCGCTAAATGGTAAGCAGACATCCTAAGCCCGCTATATTATAAGACTTGGGCTAAGATATCAGCTTAGCGGTCCAGATAACCAAATTTTATGGTGATTCTAAAGTTATACAGGGTGTCCCAAATTGATGCATATACCCTTTGAAACGTTATAACTCGGCAACGAAATGAGATAGAAATATAAGTTTTGTCGTATTTTATTCCTTAAACTTTTTTTTAAGCCCGTACATGTTCAAAATGTCCACCTTCTGCCACAGTACACTCTCAATAGGGACGTCGAACAGAGCGACATAAGATTGGATTGTAGCTAATGGAATATCAAAATTCGATGAACACTGGATTTGGCGATACCAATATCACGAGAGCATTGCCTCACTGACTTCTTTGGGGATCGTGCAAAAACTTCCATGACGGCATTAACACTCTCGTTTTCAGTGGAACTTCTCTTTCTTCCGCACCGACCTTTAAACACATCTTTCACCGTTCCTTCGGCTTCAAACATTATTGTTACCCTTGTTGGCGGCAGTGTACCAAATTCAACTCTCAAACATCGTTGAACCTCAACAAATTCTCCACTTTCCAATAACACTTCAATATAAACTTACGTTCATCGAATGAAAGCCATTTTGGTTTATAAACAATGAACAACAATGAACGTGTTGCTATGCTTTACCAGCGCCGTCTGGATCATACACAACAAACCATATATTTCTATCTAATCTCTTTGCTGAGCTATAACCTCTGGATCATACATCAATTTAGGCACTCTGTATTTTCCGTTAAATCTCCCATTTCGCACTGTAGAAACTTCTTACTTTGCATTATAGATGACGTCAGGTTAGGTTAGGTTCGTAATAGCACAATCACGTGACACAACTTAACAATGGAAAAGGTGTTCATTATTGAATGTTATTTCAAACCTAAGTCATTCAAAAGTATCCCTAGACGGCATTTCGTGAACAGTTTGCAACCCAAGATGTGTTGAAAACGTCAACCATACACCGTTTAATTCAAGTAATTCAGGAAATTTGGGTAATCTCACCTGATCTCATGCCATTAAATAAAGAACATGTATACGAAAACAATCCGAAGCCCATCAACGCATTAAAGGATAACATTCTCAACATCATTGCCTGTTTCCAGTAGAGTTACGTTTGACAATGATTGTTTACAATTTTTACATTTAATCTTTTACGTATATTTTGATACATACACTATCTTCCTCTTATTTGTATTCATAGAATCACTCGTTCAAACTGAAAACAGAAGTGTCCGAACAATTATTTGTATATTCTGTCTACCCATAATTGTCCGGACACGCCTATCATCAGTTAAAATAAGCGATTTTATGAATAAAATGAAGAGGATGACCTCGATTTTAAAAAATATACCGCGTATATTAAAATTCGAATAGAGGTGGCATGACAACACGACTTTGAGAGAGATGTCATTTTGGGGAGTCATATAGCCGGAATGTCAATACATAGGTTACATAGGTTACATGAAAGCCTTCCACAAAGGTTACAGATGGGTTCCAGGTCAATCCGTTAATTCTTAAGTAGGTAATAGTTAAGTAATCTATTGGGAGAATATAGAACTTTGGCTTTCCTGATGGCGTGATTTTTTACATTGCTTTTTTGACTTAGGGAATACCGATGATGAGTAAGATGGGAAATTATTCTTAGAAGTATGTTTTACATAAAGATAAAAAATCAGGGTCCCGTTACAAATAGTGATGCTTAAGTCAAATTTTATATCTTCTATTTCATTTTTCGTTAATTGAAGTTTTAATTACCTTTCGCTGTTAGCACTAAGCTAACCTCAACGTTTAAAATTGAACTTCCAAAAGTGGAACAGATATTGACTTAAACTTCACTTCTTTAAGTTTTTTAAAGATCTTATTACTTAACTTTCCCTGTTTTAGATAAAATTTATGTGTTGTCGGAATAAGGTTCTGCCTGCCTGTCTGCAGCAAGCAGTAATTACATTGGCTCGATGCAAATAAAATAATTTATTTCTCCCCGTGTCCTCGTGCCAGAAAGAATTATTTCTTCCAGTATCACGTGATGACAGGTTCGTCTATAAAGTATAGATCGCCCCAGTCTCACCCCCACCTCGACCTATTAGACTTGCTAATGTCATTTGCCGGACTGGCGCCCCATTACCATGACAATGGAGTGGACGCGGGGTATTGTGGGAGGTGAGACCTCACGCCGTTAAATGGCACCATTACATAACCGATGACATTGCGCCTTTTGCTCGGATTTTATTATTACGGGGGGCCATGTTGGTCGGGATCCACTGTGCACGCTGTTGGACGTGTTTGTTTACAAACCTTCAATATTTGCTGATAGCTAAAAATGAGAGATCCGGCCACCAGCGGCAGAAACCACACGGTCAATCGACGGGGCTCATTGTTCGCGCCCTCTGTACGCCTCGCCAACACATTAAGCTCCAATCCCATAAAATTAGACTATTTTTCATTTGACAGGAAATATGCGATTACGTATGACAACATAATAAATAGTATGTGATTTATGGATACTAATTATAATTAAGTAGATTGCTGGATTATGTTCATTAGTGTTCTTTTGCAATATTAGTTTTTATTTGATATTCGATACTCTAGTAGTGTTTTCGTCAAAAGAATAGTTCTGAGATTTCAAATATATTGACGTGATTCACTCAAAACGGATTTTTGTAATACTAAAAACTTACGTTATAGTTTTGATGCTAAAAAAGAAAATTAATTGAAATCGCAGAACATAGAACGGCTTTTCTGTTATAGAAAAATGTTCGATGTACACACAGAATGGATGTTGTTAAAAACTGCGTATACAGATATACAAATTAAACTGTTATTTTTTCAAAATTTAATATGAGGGCATCCCAATTTTTTAACGCATAATCATGAAGAAACCCTATCTCTGTTTCGTTTTAAATTTTTATTTTGTTTCGTTTCCTTTCGATATGAATGCATCTTTTCCCTGTTGTAAAATCTTTATTATTCAAAGAAGATTCCTTTAATCGCCTCTTCAAATTGAATGAATAAATCATTTTTTCACAGTACTTTTTAATATCGTTCATATTTTTTATATACGAGGGGCTGTGGAAGAATATTCTAGAGCTCATTTTGACTCTTGGTGGCCCCAGAAATATCTATTGAGATTCGGTGGAAGATTATATTATCATTTTATAAGATTAAGATATTTTTTTCTGTTATCTATTAGTGCTGTCAATGTCCCCCCCGCCCCCTCCCCTCCGAAGTATTATATTAAAGAAGAGTATGGTCGTGTAGGGAGATGATGTTTCTATCTCGGATCCTCCGCCCGCCAGTTCGAAAGCCTATCAGCCAGGAAAATCCAAAGTTTTTTCCTGAGGGGTGGGCAGATAAAAATGCGGAAATCGATATCGAAGAAGTTAAAGAAAAATAAATAAGACTTAACCGTTTATTTGTATACTTTAGGGGAACCTATCTTTAATTAAAAGTGCGCTAATTAGCAAAGTCACATTCACTTTTATGGCTATTCAAAATAATTATCTCCTTGATAATTAAATGCCATAAAATACTTTCTCCTCTTAGGATAAACACGAACATAAAATTCATATTAAATAAAAAGAATATCCAGTTTTTGATTTAATTTTCATTTTTGTTAAAATGTAAGATTCTGTTAAAATTAAACTGGAAAAACGACGTCCGACTCTTATGATTTTCTACCGACATCTATTATTCTAATATTTGACATTAATTTCGTGAATACTCTTGCAATTCTATTTCAATTGTAAAAATCTAGAGATATCGAAGGATAAACATCTTTGGCCAATAGATTTCCGCGTAATTACTCCTTGGCATTTCTAAAAGCAATGAGAAATGAGATTTGAACATCAAAGTACTTAAGGTTTAAACCTCCACTTCTGTGCCAAATTCCTCGCGGAATTTAGCAATCGCCGAGGGAATGGAAAAATAGCAACATCTCCCTCTTCCCCAACGTGTAATAATTTCGGGATTGCCATTAGTACACGGAGGTGTTGCAGAGAATTTCCCTTTCACACACACGGGGAATTTTCCCAACCGCTGGCGGATTCCACTGGGAATATCCGTCACCATAACGAAACGGCTCTTGATTGATAATAACCAAAAAGAAAACCTTAAAACAAAATTTGTGGAATAGTCGATACGGGAAAAGCATTAATGAATTTCATAGTTTTTTTATTAAACCTCAAACAAAGAATTGATACTGTTTGGATAATCTATTACTTTGAGAATGTCATAAGTCACTACTTCTCACTAGAAATTGCATCACATATAATACATCAAAACATATTTGATTGATTTTCATTTTGGCATTATTATTATTATTATTATTATTATTATTATTATTATTATTATTATTGATAGAAGCAATTAATAGAAGTAATTGAATTGAATTAAAATGAATTGAATTGACTTGAATATTATAAAAATATATTAATGTATATACTCGTATTATTATATTTCAATAATCTAAAAATTTATTTGATGATAATATTAAATATTAATTTTTGCTTATTTTTATTTATGATAATAAATTTCATCTATTAATAAAAAAATATTATTATTAATATTATTATTATGCAATTGTTTTACACACATTCCTGCGTGAGTAGTTTTTTGTTATCTAAGCTAATAGTTGTATACTATTTAATAGGTAACTTTATTCACAGCCTACTTTGTTTATTAGTCACTTCATTCTATGAGGTAAAGCTGTTTCTTTTACCACTAATTTTCAGGCTCACCACATTTCTGATACAGGGCCTGTGCTTTTAACCGTCTGCTTATCATATTTACAATTGCACAATGTGATAAAGCTGCATATGCTATTTGCCATTTAGGGTGAACATAAAGTCTTTACCTGATAAAGAAAATTAATTTTAAAAAAAACCGTATTTATATATCTGACATTATGATCTTCATCTCAAAAAGTTTTTCTTCACCTCGTTAGTACACTTCAACATGTGCACCTTTCGTAGCTCTGAGAACATCAAGACGATATTCAATTTCTCGCCACGTATTCGCCAGCATGTTTTACGTTACCGTCAATATCACTTTGCTATTCTTGCCTTTAAAATGTTCACATGAGGGACCGGTGCAGCAAACACTTTATCCTTAACATATCCCTACTGGGAAATATCTAAGGGTGTAGGAGAACGTGGGAGTCATGCTGTAGGACTTTTCTTTATCAGGTAAAAATTTTATGTTCACCCTACCAATAACAAAGTTTTATCCTTTTGTTTAATTTAAGGAAACAATTAAAATTTGAGTTTGCATATTTTCTATTGACAGCCGGAGGGGAGAATTAGTACAGCATCTTTAGATAGCAGAAGTGTAAAATTATGAAGTGTTTCAATATAAGATTAAATATGAAAACTCTAAAACATAGAAGTAAAATAAAGGGAAAGAAAACACAATTCCACAAACAAATTTAAGTATTACCTCTTATGTACAGTATATTTCACTGACAATGTCAGCTTCAGTGAGAACCAACGGACAATCGTTGAAACGAAATTTACACTGAAGAAGCTGTACATACGAAATAATACTTAAATTTGTTTGTGGATTTGTGTTGTCTTTCCCTCTATTTTATTTCTAGGTAACTCCTGTTCAAAGTTTCTAGCTGTTTATGTTTATTGGACTCTAAAACATATTAACCATTAAAAGAAAGGAACATTATCTTATAGCAGAACTCTGAATTTTACAATTATAAGAAATATGTAACATAGCGCTGTTCTAGCTTCGTTTATGAAAGACTGATTTCTTTCTTTTTATTAATGCTTACGATAAATGAAAGCCGAACTTAAAGGGAAAGTGAACACTAGGCATAGAGGGACAAAGCACAAATTAGATATTATCAGGTCTAAAATTAACTAGTTGTTGCAAAATTTACTAAGCAATTAAATTCGAAACATGACGACGGTGGTTAGCGCACCAGATTTGATTACATGTCATTATGGTAAACCTCAGAGTATACGGTATTTGATTCCAAAGTTGAAGCGGGCGTTAGAGGAACCTGGAGCTAAGACAAGAAGATAATTATAGTAAGTCGCTGGAGTTTATATTTGCAAGTCTCTCTCTTCCAGTCGTTTTTTTTTCGTTTTCAACCAGCGGGTTATGAAATGAGCTGGAAATTCCTGATCTACTAAAGTCCTGATCTCTATAAACTCTTTTTTTGGCACTTTTAATTATGCTATACAAGGTAAAGATATCGAGTTTAGAATAGGCTGACCTAACAAAAAGCATATTTTCCAATAGAATAGGCCGCTCGGATGATTTTGTTGATAACCGACCGGGCTAAAATATTCGTAATAGTTTTTAATAATTACAGTGCTATTACTATGCTAATTATAATATAAAGTTATTTCTAATTAGCTGCACTTATTAACCCCGCAATGAGGCATTTTCTCTTCTGCCTGTTGGAGGACTTCTTCTGGTTGGTTGATTTGATTTTATTTAATTCTTACCCTTCCCTGAACTTTTACCTTACCTTAAAATTAATCTGCACGAATTTTTTTAAATCTTTTAAAAATGTTTTACGAATTTTAAAATCTTTTCAGAGTAAATGATACATTTAATTGATTTATTAAACCTATATAAACGAAATGTCTGAGGGCAAGTCGATTATTTGATAAAGTGCTAATCAGGCGATTAACACAGTCGGTGTCTACTAGACACTATCATTATCACATGAAAGACTCATCATATTCTAATAGTAATCAAATAATCCCTGGCCTAATTAAAAAAAGAAATTGAATATCTTTGTTAATCGGTGATCGGTTTTGATATACGGTAATAATAATAATAATAATAATAATAATAATAATAATAATAATAATAATGTTCAACACACTTTGCAAGAAAGACTCAGGAGAAAGAGGCAGACAGAGACAGACATAGAAGAGGGCATTGTGGTGGGCGTTCATTGTTCCTCGTGTGATTGATTCTTTTCTATGCAGCGATTTAGTGAGAAACGAGCGATTATTTCATATCCGAGGGCAGATGGGGAGGGAGGGATTCAGGGGTAGGCGAGATAACGACACTCAGTCCCCGTGCGTCTCGGATTCAGTCCAATTGATGAATCTAATTCGATTACGAGGTCATAATAAAAGGTACAGGGAACGAATCTCGCACTGCCCTCCCCTTTCGCCTTCAATCGGCGGAGTAGGGAGGGGGGTAGGGGATTAGTGAGCGAGCGACTCTACCGAAATCTTCTCCCCATAAATAATCGACCTTGTAAAGCATAGCACTGATATAGCAGAGTCAATAGGCAACGGGGTCTCGCGTTCACCGCCCCCACGGGCTAATTGGTTAAGGCCTGCGGGAGTGAAGAAGAGACGGAGGAGGAGAAAGGGGCGCAAAGGCGGAGGCCCTTTGGTTAGTCACGGTATTCCCCATTTAGTCACGGGAAAAAAAGAACAGAGAAACAATTGGTGATGATGTTATTAAAGGGGGCTGCGACAACCAAACCATTTGGTGATGGCGATTATGAGGCACGGCAACGCAAATTTATTGTGCTCGTCGCGGTTTCCGACTATACAGTAACAAGCTTTGCGCTTTTGTCTGCTTATTCGTGGAAATGATCACAATATTGAATTCTTAGAGTTTGCTGGTAAGCGTTTTTGTAACACAAAACTTTCGTTCTTGATTTTAAGAAGAGTCCAGAATTTGTAAGTAAAAATAGAATCTTAGTGAACGGAGAGATAAAGAGTGTAACATTTATTACTAAGTTACTATGGAAGAAAACTTGAATTAAAAATATTTATGAATGTTAAAAAGTTACGTCAATGGCCATATTTAATCCATAATTGTTCGAACTTTAATTGCTCAATGGGTTAACAAAATAAAATTTCCCAATTATCATTTTATGAAGCGGCCCCTGAAACGAGAGGATAGGCTACCCAGCAGTACTGTCCTGTAAATTTTTGCAATACCCTGTATGTGGATTCAAAAATAGGAGGAAATAGAATGAAACTGAAACCATACTTTCCTCCCAATTAATTAACCAATTTGCCACTCTGTTGTTGGCTACTTGGTCAAAAATCACACGATTTCGAAAAAGGCGCTGAAGTCTTGTCTTTCGTTACGTGACCAACTCCTCTTCATCATGCCGGTGGATGTACATGATCGTTTGTGTCTGTGTGCTCTGCAATTCCAACAATCTGAGTGGGCTTATTCGCTACTTGGTAATCTGTTGTTGCAATTTATACTCTTCTCTCGATGTCTTGAAGCAAAAACTTGGGCATTCATAACTTCGTGTGGTCTAGCAGTAGCCGTTTCTTCTGATGACTCACTTGAACCGTCGACGGCCGCCTGAGAACTTTGATGATCACTGGACTACTCACCACTTGTTCAGTTGCAGCAGTGTGCTGGCGAAACCAATACAGCGCCGAGCGATAGTTTCCACTTTGTCTTTCCACTGTTTCTCAATAGTCTGCTAACTCTCTATTACCTTCAGTTACGGATCATTTATAAAGATTTTCAAGAAAATGTTATGTTACAAATGAATAACTATGAATTTAAAAAAAAAGCCCGAGTAATTCTATGTATTGCTATAAATTCCATTTTGTTTTATAATTTGCAGAGGTGGGATGGAACAACGCCTAAAGAGAAAGCCTGCGCACGGAAACATCATACATTTTTACATCATCATAAATGGCTCATTTAGGGCTTATTATTGGTAGAAATATGAATAACTATGACTTTTTATATGATGTAACAGTGTATGATGTATCCGTGCACAGGCCTTCCCTCTCGGAGGTGTTGATGGAATCACGGTCTAGAATACAATTGTTAAAAAGTGGTTAATGATAAAAAAAAGCTCGGTAGCGGCACACGATAGCAATGATGAGAGCACATTGTATAAAATATGCTGTGATTTACGGCCGTGCAACGAACTCTTCAAAAATGGACGCTCACTTCGTTTAACATTATGCACATTACGTGTCTTGATGGGCGTAATATATTGTAAAAAATTTGTCTTGCATTGTTGGTCATTACATATGTACTTTTGATCCGTGTATGTTGTTGGTGAATTTTTTGTTGCTCTTACCATTGTTGATACAAACACGAACGGCTTACTGTTCCACTGTTTTGTTAATAATGAGATATCTATATATCTATATTGTTGGTCCGTGCATATTGTTAATGAGATACCTCATATTAGTATGCTCTGCCATCAGTTTGAATCAATATTCGATAACTTTTTTTCCGAAATCTCATGTAGACAGTGACCTTCCTCTTGCTTTAAAGATCAAGTATGCAAAATTTCATCAAGAACGGAATAAAACTGTACATTTGTATAAGAAACAAACAAACAAATTTTCATTCGTAAAATAAAATAAAATAGAATAATCCGTAAAAAAAAACAAAAAAAAACATCCTCCTATTGTCAATGACCATTCCAGGATGATCAAATCTGTGTTTTAGAATGGATGCATGAATAGGAAATAATGGAATAGCCTTATTCTGTGTAAATAGCGCCAGTCCAGGATCACGAGGCTGTAATTTTTGTCGAGGGCGTGGCGGTTTGTCTGTCTGCCTGTAATGTCCATCGCTGTTTATGGCCGACGGAAATGAAAGATGGGATAAGCAACCGTTCGCACCATTCGAACGGGAATGGGAGGAAGACCGGGATCATTAGTCGTGTTCCCGTGGTTATAAGCGAAACAATATGGGGAAGGGAGACCGCCATACAGGACACAGGGATCACGATCTGTGACGCTCACAGGAACTAATCACGTGTCATCATAAGCACCAATAAGACACGCTTTTGTGACGAGTCGCTACAAACGAATCACGAGGAGAAAAGAATAGGAAAGAGGAGGACGATAAACAGAAAAGGAGAGAGAGAGAGAAGGGTGAGTGTCGAGGGGAAGAGGAGACAATGAAGATGTAATGCTCGATACAGTTATCTTTCAACATGCGCAGTGCAATGCGCCGTTCAAACCCATTTTCCCTCGCCGAGTTCTCATCTGCTTTACAATGTAGATCCAACGGTGTTTATGATATGCCCTAATAATTTGCCGCTTATCTAAATGCGTTAGAACCACTTGGGCGGGCTAAGGCTTGTCGGCTTTTGAATGGGTGGTACAATATTCTTAACAGAAGAATCGATTTGCGCATCATAATGTATTCATTACGCGATTTCTAAAGTCTGAAGACCACTAAAGATGGTGTTCAAAAGTTTTTATCTTGACTCATTACGGATGACTTACAAAAAAATCAGAACGAATCTGTTCAGATCGCTATTGTTTCTTTAACAACATAAACCTATTAGAGTGTTGGTAATAGGCATCGTAACCTGACATCTTTGAGACGAACTAAGATTTCTTTGGTTTAAGACTCTTATTATGCTTAGACATCAAAAGTAAACTTCACTTTTCTTTCAAATGATGTTCCTATCTATAAAAATCTTTCTTTTTCATTGGTCTGGGTTATATAAACGAGCTAATGATAAGCTCATATGCTTTTCAGTTGCTTCTATTAAAACTATAGAAGCTTCGTCTGCTTTAAAGAATTGATCAGAGCCAATCCATATTTACTTTACAGAAGGAAGTAATTACGTGCCTACTGCTTAAATAGAAAATGCCCGAGAGATTAAAGGACAAGTTGCGCTTGAAAGAATGCGTAGAGCCTTCATGAATTTTGATACAAAATAATCTATTTATGCAAATATTTTACATTTCATTAGTGAAGTAATTCTTATTGGGAAACTATTCAAGGAACTTAGTAAACAGCAAGTAATTAAGAAATGAAAAATGCATAGAAATTAGTTTAATCAAGTTAGTGTTTGTTAGTTATAATGGGAATGTCTTAAATATTTAATACGAGATTTATTTTTATTCTTATATCTAACAAGTTATTTCGGTTAACTAGTACATTAAGATTGATATTCGATGGAAGAAGAGGGTTTTACTCAATTTAGAACTTCTCGAATTTTAAGAAGGATAATGTTGGTGTAGCGAAAAATTCTTCTTTGATAGGGAAAGATCGAGTTAAAGGGACGAGACTTGATTTTTCGTGAAGGGGCACAAATCCGATTCATGTTCTGAATTTCTCCGAATAATGTATTCAGCAGATTGGCACTCAATTTGTTTAAGAGGTTTTGCTTCTGAGATTTGCAAATGTAAAAAGGAAGAGGTGAGGGGAAGAAATTGAAGGGTAAGAGGGAAAAAAACTGCTGCTGGAGAACTCTTTCTACATACATGATTAATGATTTTCGTTTTAATGCACTTATCCATATGAACATTTTTAAAAAATCCCCCTCCTGACTCTTTGGCTTAATGGTCCGATGGAAGAGGAGAGGAATTCGTAAATTAAATTGTAGCAAATGAATTTAAGAGAAGATGAGACCGAGCACACTCGCCAGCATTTTCAACTTCAGTGCTAAGACTTCTAATAAAATAAATTGAATGTCATTCACGATCAATATTTAAGAATTGTACTAAGTTGCTGTCTTCTTTCCCCCCCCCCCTCTATTTGTTAAAGCAAAGGTCAATGAAATCTCCGCATTAAATACCAAAAAAAAAATCTGGATTTAACTAACAGTTACAGATTAAAGAGAATTTTCGTTTTCTAAATTTTCATGCATACCAATCAAATTTAAAGTCTTACATGAGTCGGAATGTTTAATAAAGATTAAATATTGAGTCTAAATGCCAAACAGAGTGATCTTTGAGTAGAAAATGCTTGCTAATTTTGGGATTTGAATGATACCTATTTTATTCAGCATGAATACTATTAACTGGGCATTTTGAAAATGTGATTTGTCATTTAAAGTTTATATTTGAAGTGTAATTTCAAGTTATGAGCTAGCCTTGCGCTTTGTTGCCTGGGAAGTTTAACTTCAATATTAAATTACGACCGTCTTAATGTTTCAAACTGTGATAATTCATTTGACAGTATTATGATTCACTATATATTCTTAATTGAAGATGATTAATTCTTAATTAATTCAAAATAATTTGAGTGGATCATAAGATGAAATTACCTTTAAGTTAATTAAAGCGAAATCTGCTTTCGTACACTCATGAGTTTATATTAAAATAAATTAAGATTGCCTAATATTTTAATGTTTAATATAAATTCAGAGGAGTGTACGAGAACTAATTTCATTTTAATTAATTTAAATGCATTTTCATCTTATGAATCAACTTAAATTATTTTGAAGTAAACTTGCATTTTCATACTTTACAAAGGTGCTAACGTTGAATTTTTGATTGAGCGATAGAATTCTCTTTCGGAAACTGAAGGGATCATGATTGCATTAAAAGCTGTAGACAATACATCATTAAGTATTCGACTGATAAGGACCTGCATGAAATACCATAACACAGATGATATCATCCAGTATATTAATTCAGATTGCAAAATCATGCGTAGACAGACAATTACACATATATAAACAGATAGCCAATACAATGGATCTACTTATAACTAAGATACACAAATATATTCCAGACACTACATTAGAGAATGCAACACATAAATTATAATTATCTTTTGACAAATCAATATTAATTAACAAGACAATCCATCATAACAGACCAGACTTGACGCTTGTAGCTAGACAAAATAAAGCGATTTATAAAACTGATATTTCCTTTCCCAATACAAGAGATACACAGAAAATTACTAAAAACACGAAATAAAATGCCTTGGGGAGCCAACAAAATACACATTAAAGATATTAATGGAAAAAACGGAAGGAAAAATTCTGCGACCTGGATTAGAACCACGGACTACGACTATCACGCTCGTTGTCCTTATGTCTGGAGCATTATCTCCAGATTTAATTTTTCTTCCTTTCTTTTCTATTTCTCTTTTACCTTTTCGGTATCGAGGATGTTAAATAACCATTGGATCTATTTGAAATCAACCCAGCAGGGATCAGCCCGCTGAGTCGTTGATTGGTCTTCCAAGCTTGCTAGTAAAGGGAGAAACACAAACATCAGTGCCCTCAGCGGGATTTGAACTCGCGTTTCGAGCACAAGACTTTTGGCATAGCGCTCTCGGCTAACGAGCGGGCTATTTAATTTATGACTTTCGTAAAAATTAACATTGTTCCTATTGTTCTTTCTGCCACTACTACATTACTACATAGAAGCCTGGCAACATTGAATATAAGCCTACACATATACAAAACTGTACAGAAGGCACCAATCTTAAACACATGTCATATTACAAAGAAATTTCTACGCCAAGATATTAATACTTCTACTTTCCCCTTTTCTTCATTTGACCCCCTTGAGCTTGGGCCTGTTTTTGCTCTGTCTTTGGGACTTAGTTTCTGAGTTTATTTTGAAGTCAACAATAACAACAATAATAATAATAATAATAATAATAATAATAATAATAATAATAATAATATTTTAGAATTTGGTTCTAATTAAACAGTAAAACACATAGGGTATATACAATACTTTAGAAACAACGGCTAATTGGTATTGCCCTTGAGATATTTAACTGGTATTGTCCTTGAGGTAATCAAGTAGTGTCGACATGTTTTTGTTTTTAGTTTTGGATGTAAATGTATAAAATTACATTTAAAATTTCCTTTGTAAATTAGATACCTTATCTTACTTTAATACTTCGCTATAGCATAATTACATAGACCACATGAATAACAGACGCAAGAAACTTAAATGATCCAATCATTTGGATAGGTATCTCATCTCAATTTTAGTTTTCCTACATTAAGAATTATCTGCAAATTTTTAAGAAGAGCTTGCATTTTAAAACCTTATTTACCTTATTTTTAAACGAGCTTTTACCCTCCTTCCTTCATTAATTTCCGATGGATCCTTTCTTTTCCTTTTTATTCTCATGTGGCAAGAAATATTTTCTTTAAATACGACCACGATGCGGATCAGATCCATTTTTCATCGATGAGGGGGAAAAAATAAGGAGTGGAAGGGGAATTGGAAAATGTCGAGGAGGAGAGGCCTCAATGCTTCCTGTCCGTGTCCAGTTTTTCCTTCCCACTTGGCATCGCGCCATCGTCGGCCAGAAGCCGTCAATACTTAGAGGGGTGCGTGTGTGTCTGTCTATGTGTGTGTAACCTATTTGGAGCCAATGAGGGTCGCATCCATTCTCCTTCGGACGGGTCTCAGGAGCTAATCGTGGAAGGGAAGAAGCAGAAGAAAAAGAGAGAGAAAAAGCGGCTCTCGCAGGGGATCTCTTCAATGAAAATATCTTCGTAAAAAATAATAGGGAGACAGAAAAAGAAACATTGGAATGGAAGTAGAAGAGGAAACAATTCATCAAAAACGAGAAAACCTTTGTGGAAACGAGGAAAACAAAGCCTTGTGGCTTTTCCAAATGGTTTCGGCGCAGGCAGTGTTTAAGGGAGAGGGCTTTCCTAAAGGAGGCTGAAGATATAAAATATATATAGAAAAAGAATAAAAGGAGGAGACCCGGAAAAAAGAAATGCCTACCCTCTCTGCTCTTCTTTGCTCTGTTTTTCGATCATTTCCAACTTATTTTTTCGAGACCTCTCTTTTTATTCTATTTCTCTTGCCTCACCCCTCCCCGAAAAAAGCCTTTGGACATCCCAAGGTGTTTCCTAAATCAGATCAGTGGCCATCAAGCGCGGTGCTCAGTGAATTAAAAATACGTGGGAAACAGATATTTAATGAACTAAAGCTTTTATACGAAATGATTATCATGTTTCCTGTTATTGTATTATAGTAAGTATTATTATTAGAAGTTTTTTGTTTTCATTTCCTTATATGAAAGTGCCGAATTAAACTTGAGACCCTCTAACCGCTATTACAATATTAAGAAGCAGATTTAAATTCCATTATTGCCTTTAGAGTTTAGTAGAACTAAGTTGTAAGTATGCGGTAATGAGTCGAATAAAAAAAAATATCCTACCACGTAAGTTTAAATTGTATAATGATCTGCATAATTAATTTAGACTCTGTGATCTGCATAATAGCCCCACATTAAATCTTATTACTATCTTGGAACGACATGAATTTCAACAGATTGCAAAATATAAAAAAAATAAATTAACTTTTAATGGAAAAAATATGTATAGGTTAGAGGAGATTTTTTTAAAAATTAATTATTCTGGCATGCTAAGAGGAACTTATATCCTTTTGACTTTGGTTATAATTCAATTAGTCGAAATATTGCAAGCAACGCCTCAGAATAGATTACGTTCATCTACACAATTATACAGCTTGACAAGGTAATTGCTACAACCCAAAAGAATAGCAGACTAAGTGAGCGTACGAAGACAGGATATAATTAAAAATATCAGATTACTAAGACCATTCTAGAGATATCTGGGAAGAAATAAACGGTTTAATGGTGTAGGTGAAAGAGAGTTCATAGCGACTTCTATCTGACGAGTGTAGACCTTTTCTGTAACTTCATGATTAAAAGAATTTACTTTTTTTTTTGTTTACCCTGTCTTAACTTGAAAAAAGTAAATTTATTTATTTATTTAAAGAAGAACAAGAAGAATAATTTTTACATTGAGCCCGATCCGGAGCCAGTATGGCCGGCCAACAGGCCGACGCGTGTGTTTTCCAGAGGGAATACTAATTTATAGTTACATGTTTTAGATAACAATATAAATTGAAAGACCGTATATTATTACATTATTGACATTGACATATTTATTTAAACGGTCGAGTTAAAGTCAAAAAGGCTATAAGAAAAATTTGAAATGTAAAGAATTGTTAGAAAAAGTCTTAAGTTAAACTATAGAGAAAATTTAAATTAGAAGGGAGAATAATTATTGTTAGTAGATAGATTGTTAGTTAAAAGGGAATTTTTCAATAATTTCCTGAATGATGAACTTGTAGGGGCTGAGCGAATTTGTTCCGGCAAATTATTCCACCATTTAATGCCTGCATATGAGACGCAGCGGCGCTGGTAATTACTTTTAGTAAATGGAAGTTTGAATAAGTTTGATTGTCGGGTAGAATAGGGGTGCAAGTTATGCTGGAGAGCTATTTCAGGAGGTGAAGAAAGGATTAGATGATGATTATTAACCTTGTAGACGAATGAGCAAAGTTGAATTATATAAATTTGGTAGATAGTTAAGATACCTAAGCGACTGAAATGTTGTGAAACTGAATTGGGTAATCTGATGTTAAGCAGGGTTCTTAGGAATCATTTTTGTAGACGGAAAATACGTAGGAGATTTGCGTTAGTAGAGGAGCCCCAAAATTGGATCCCATAGCAGAGGGCCGAGTGTATTAGGGAGTTATAAAGAAGGATTAAGATATAGGGTAGAATAAAATGCAAATGCGAAATCATCCCTTGTCTTTTGCTAAGCTTAGGTAACAAGGTATTGGTAGGTAAAACCCAAAAAAGGTCATGTGTATACCTAAATATTTAAATGTATAAGTGACTGATAGCAAGCGTGAGTCATAATAAACGGGCAGTTCTGTAGAGACATGTGACTTATTGCGCTGAAAGAATAACATGTATTTTGTTTTATTGATGTTAAGGGCAAGCAAATTAACTGAATTCCAATGATTTAAGGTGAATAAGGTTTGGTTAATAGTGGTGGATAGAGTGGAAGTATTAGAATCAGTAAATAACAAAGTTGCATCGTCCGCATATAAGATTAATTTTGACGAGGATAGTAATATGGCTAAATCATTGATAAACAGGTTAAATAGTAATAGGGAGAGGATAGAGCCCTGTGGGACACAAGTATTGCGTACTAGTAATGATGAAGATATATTTTGGACAGTTAAATAATATGAGCGGTCAGTAAGAAATTCGGTCTATCAAAGTGGAAAGTTTGTAGATCAGAAGTTGGTGGGATATAGAGTCAAAAGCTTTGGTATAGTCTAAAAATAGAGAAACTATAAAGTTAGTTTTGGTCATATGAAGAGTTATGTATTCAACTAGCTCAAAACAGGCCGTGTCAATACTACGTCTGGGATATAAACCATTTTGTGCTGATTACAGTAGATTATTGCTGTGTATATAACTGAATAGCCAATGAAAGTATAGCTTTTCGAATATTTTAGAGAAGACGGAAGGATTGATATTGGGCGGTAGTTGTGATAATCATTATGGTCATCATTTTTATTTATAGGGATATTTTTGGCGGTTTTGTATGTATGGTCAAAAGGTATTTAAAATTATTTGGTCATTTGTCTTGTACTAATTCAAATTTAATTGAGACTTTACAATAGAACATGGTGCAAATTATATTTGACAAAACTAGTTTCGGCTTTTATTCCGCCTTTCTCAAGAGAGGATTTACATTTTGTTAATATTTATTAAAAGCTACAATATACAAAGACTGATTCATTGCTTGATGTATCTAATTCCATTGACTTCTGTTGAGCAGGGTACTTATTTTGTGAAGTAATGTAGCCTACATAGTACATGGAATTGAATTGCATTTCAAATTAGTGCATATAATTTGCTTCTCAATGGCAACATTGATAAGGTCTAGCCTAGATCTCTTAAATTATTCCTTTCTTAGAAAATATGTTCAAAAAATAAAAATATAACTACTTCGGCTTCAGTAAACAGATTGTTCGATTGAATATTATCTTGCGATTTCGATATTTGATTATTAAGTTGTGGAAGAATGGAGCACTTATTGGTTTCACAATGTCCGTCTGTCTGTCCATCCCCTTCATATTTTCTGCATTTTTTGACGTAGATGCTTGAAATTCGGAATGTACCTTAGGCATGGAATGTATATAGGCATGGCCTACTTCACAATTTACTTGGTTTTGGTTGTTACACTGGGGAGTTAAGGGGTGGAATTAAAGAAGACAAAAGATCTATGCGAATTCAGGTATGTACAAGAGTGAAATTCGGTATGCAGATTCCTCCAGGCAAAATCTAAATTATGAAGTTTAAGCCAAATTTTTCCAGTGGGGTCGGAGTTGTGGGACAGGCAGTCACTTGGTCTTTAGAACCATGGCAACGTATATCATTCGATAAGAAATGATGAGAAACGAAAAAAGATAGAGTTCTTTTACATTTTCTAAATACTACGTTCGGGAAAAACAATTTTTTGATTAAAAAAATTGCGGGGGAGGGGGGTTAAAAAGTGCAGATAAAGGGGGGGGGGGTTAATTTCTTGTTGTGGCTTAGATTTTGGTAATAACTTCTATTGTTTCCCACTAAATTATTAAAGTAGATCTATGTTTTTGTTTTGGATAACTTTGCTTAAACAGAACTTACAACTATCAGATTTGAAGGTATTTCCATATTTTCTTAAGCATATGATAGATATTAGAATATGCTGCTGCTCCATTAAAAACTTATCAGATAACAATCGTATCCACGTTTTGTTTCCACGTCCCATCTAATACCATTGTTCATAAAACAGTTGTGAGAAGCTCTCGATATAACACATCATTTTATATAAAAGAAATTTTATATCGTGCTGAAGCATTCAAGAGGAACAGCAGTTCAACCGTATCCATTCATGTCGATGAGACGTAATATTATGATTTCATTTAAAACACCACCTATTAAAATCAATAAAATCGTAAACCTAGAAAAACTACTGCACAATGGTAACTCTCCATTTTTATGATATTTAGGTAAGAATCTAAAAATTTGGAGCTTTACATTTTATTGAAGACGAAAAAAGGCTGTTTGACGAGTGAGACCACTCACAGTTGAAAGCATGTTGTTTTAAAATTCGTCGATTGATTTTTTCCGGTAAAATGTTAATATTTCATAACCTTTTTCATTTACGTTTGGAAAGGCTTTAATTTTCATAACTGTCTCAATATCCTCATATACGGGCGGACTTGTTGCATTGATACGACTCAGTAAAGTGAGGGGCGAATTGGAATAGTAGATAGTGTACATATAAGAGGATTCATTTAAAAAATTTGGGTGGTAGAGTAAATCTTTCAAATGATTCATTCATATGTGTATATGTTTATAAATTAAAAACTCAAATGTCTACCTAGATTTAAATTCTCAAAGATTATTTTCTTTTCTTTGTGTAGGTATCGTCTATAAACCGGGTGTTGCGCAATTTAGCTGCGCAGAAGGAACAACAGGCAGCTGTTGCAGCGGGCCAGGAAACTGTCTACGACAAACTGCGCATTCTCAATGGACAGAGTTGGCCTCGGCCTGCGCCGTGGTATCCGCCGGGCGCCACTTTCGCCCCCGTGGTTCCCCCGTCGTCGACCGGCAACAGCCAATGCAGCACGCCGACTGCCTCCGAGAACGGTCAGATCAAGAAAGGTAAGGCGAAGACCCTTCCCGTCTTTTCTAACCACTGCTATATCAACCGGCAATCGTTGAAAGCCATGTGTAAGTTTTACATACTTGACACCTTTAAAAACAAGGAGCACGTTCAATAATTCACGCGGACGAGCCCAGTTTTTAAATTCCAGAAGCCATAAGTTGGCATACCTAAGTTAGGTTGAAAAATTTCACGATTAATAGACAAAATTTCGTTCTCAATTCTAAGCGGAGTTATTTAAACAAAAATACTGGAGCAAAAATTGACAAGGACCTCATATGGCCTCAATAGACAAAGAACCTGAAGTTTTAAACGCTAATTGTTACTTTCTATTCAATCGCTTGTTTTGCTTGTATTTTCCTACAGAATTCCGTACACGGCGTTTAGTAATGACTGCAGCGACTTGATAAAAATCACAGCAAGTTTGACAGGATAGTGTTCAAGAAGTCCAAATTTGGCGAGATAACTGTGGAGGAGCGAAAGATGAAATCTGCATTGTACGTTATATCCAGTTTTCAAGTATGCTCAGATGGGTGTGCCTGTCCTAAAGAAAAGCGGACCATAAACTTTGAAACTTTTTATGATGTGCAGTACTACTAGAGGGGCTGCAAGAAATCATGAAACAACTGCAACCTTTATAAAGACTTTGTATAAAGCATTTCTGTAATTATCCTCGGTTGAATCTTCTGGCGACTTCATCATGAATACGGGTATTAGAACAAGTAGAGGCATTGCTTGTTCTTCTTTTCTTGATCCACTGGACCACTGTTTATTTTATTGACGAAAATAAGAAAGAAAATTCCACAGCCTGGATTTGAACCAGGAATCTTTAGCTCAACATGCTGAACGCGCTAACTAATTGCGCCGCCGTGGACATGCTAACTACATGTCTTAGATCAGTCACCTTATTTGCAGGATAGGATTATCTTTCCTGATGACGTAATATTCTTTTAAAGAATGACTAATAAATGTTCAGTGAGGATTTATAACACACCACATCTCAGATGATTAAATTATTAATGAAAATTGGAAAGAAAATTCCACAGCTTGAATTCGAACCAGGAACCTTCTGCTCACCGTGCTGAACGCGCTAACCAATTGCACCACCGTGTGGTAGGAGGAACGATTAGAATTTCCGTATTTGTTAATTCTTGAACTGAAATTAAAGATATTTTTTAATTATTTTAGTTATTTTCCTCGCTCCCCCAACGTAATATTGGAAGAAGTTAGATAAATATTTTTTTATTATAAAAAATTAACATTTTAATGATATTGAATAATTAGGTGAAGCTATATTTAAAGTGTAAGTTTTCAACAAATGCTATTTTATTTTTTAAAAATCGAATCAATTCGGCATTTCGTTATTAAATACAAAGATCGTCATTTGAGTACTCTGTCTTTGGATTTTCTTTCGTGAAAGATTCATCTTCGCAGAGGAAAGATTGAAAAATATTTTAGATGATTAATTTTTACTTTTTTCACAGCTGATCAGATACATTCTGGTTATTTTTCCTCTCTTTTCTGCATTGTATTGACGGGGGGTTTGATTCGAGTGAACTGATTTCCTAATGAAGTGGGTCTGTCCTCCTCCTTTCCCCCTTTTACAAATCAGATCGGCGGAGTGTTTTACCGTGGAAGATGGCGGGCTGAAGGGAGGGGAAGGAAGGGAGACGACAACGAGGTCTCAATCTTGGTCTCCAAAGGCAATCAGCGGCGTCGCCATGTAATACGGTTAGCCACCCCCGCGCCCCGGCCATCGCCAACCACATCAAAGGGCGCCGCCACTTCATCTAATGCCATGCAAATATGTGGCTCTAATCACTTATGTCGGCAGCAGGATGCCATGTGACTCTGTCTCGATTGAACCCATTCACCATTAACGACCAATGGAAAGCGACTGTGACGTCATCGGGCCATCTCGCCAAAGACTCACCAACAAATTCTCTCCCCCCTCCCTCCCCATTGATTTTCCCCTCTTTTAATATTTTGGTCGCTCTGCTTTATTTTTTCCCTTTCCTCCTTCGTTTGACCAATTTCAGAGTCCGGCAATTCAGTTAAGAATTTAGCTGAGAGTTAAGTGGTGCTACAAACCATTTGAACGGCTCTGGCGCGAATATTTTGGTCAGACAATTTTCCAGCATGCTGGGGCTTAGTTGTTTGTGTAATGCATAAGATATAAGGGCCTTTAAAAACATTATTTGGGTTTCTTAAAAATTTGTTGTTTGAAAGAACCATTTATATTTAACTCGAGAAAGTTTATTTCCTTATGATATTGCAATAAAAACTGATGAACTTTGAGGATTCATTTATGCATTATGGAAACGTTCTGGGTTTTATTTCGACTTTTAAAGTGCTAAATCTTGTGATAAAGCAGGATTGTATTGGTTTTAAATGTGCGTAAGCAGTCTTCTTATTTATGCTGCAATTTTCTGAGGAGATTTGCTAAAAAAATCTTGAGAATTTGAGCCAGATAAAAAGTCTAAAATATGAGAATTTAACGAAAACCATTCCTTGTATTTACCTTTAGGGGTATACATGGTAATCAAAAGTCTGCTAGCCCCCATACAATTTCAAATCAAATGGAGATACAACAAGTCTGTTGCAGGTATGGGCTAAACAGTGATGGTGTCATTGATCTTTGACCTCGAATTTTGCACTTTGCAATTTGTAACTTTGCAACCATTACAGGTAGAGAAACATTTCCAGTTGTACAGTTGTAGAGCTCAAAACGGTGATTTTAACAAAAAAGATTAAAAATAAACCCACTACAGCCTGTTTGGTGGCCGAGAGCGTTAAGGCTCAGAACTGGAGAATTTGTGGTGTGGACTATGGAATGGCATCTTGGTGAGACCTGTTTTCTACAACGGTTACCTTACAGGAGTAAGCTGCACAGAAATGATTTTGGATGGCTTCGTCTGACTTTTTAGACAACTTGACTTTAGTGCATACACCGTGTCCTTGATGTAACACCAAAGGAAAAAAATCAAGTGGTGTCAAATCAGGCGAGTCATCCAGTCGTTGACGTTGACGTGCAATGGCTGCAAAATGTGGAGGTGCCCCATCTTACTGGAACCACAACACATGAGACGGCACTGCACTAAAGGCAAGTTACCTAAAACGTCTGAGACGAAGCCATCCAAAATCATTTCTGTGTACCTTACTCATGTAAGACAACCGTTGTAGAAAACAGGTCCCACTAAGATGCCATTTCATAGTCTATTCCTGCGCATTAACGCTCTGGGCCACCGACCCCGCTGTGTAGTGTGTTTATTTTTACTCTTTTTGTTAAAATCTGCGTTTCGAGCTCTACAACTGTACAATTGGAAATTTTTCTCTACCTATAACGGTTACAAAATTACAATTTGCGAAGTGCAAAATTCGAGGTCAAAGATCAAATTTGACACCACCATTGTTTAGCCCCTACCTCTTCCTATATGGTGCCTGCAACACATTGGTTGTATACAGCGAAATCTCCCATAGCGGACACCTCTAAGTAAGGGACAGTTTAACAAGTCCTTTGATAGAAATTCTTGTTTTATCTCTAAATAAAGGACACCTCTATTTAGCGGACAAAATTCATGGTCCTATTGGTGTCCGCTATTTGGAGGTTTCACTGTATCTCCATTCGTTTTGAAATTGTATGGGGGGTAACAGACTTTTGACAACAGGATTCGAATGAAAATAAAGTCAAAATATCGATGATTTTGAATAAAGTAAAAAAAAGTTTTGAACAGATTTTAACACTTTGTATCTGAGCATTAGGCATCCTTTTCTTGCTTCGCTTTCAAAAATCCTTTACGATTATACATTCTTAATTTTATCATTGTACAGTAATCACTTGATTAATATGATTAATTTTAGTAGTTTAAAAGAAAATCAATTTCATTGCATGAGCCGCTTATTATAATGAGATTTAAACATTATAATGAAATTTCGAAAGGATGCTTGAGGCAATTCTACCGTTGCTATACATACAGGCCTCAATATGCATTGAAACCGATTTCGGATTGGGAAGGCATGGCAGCCATTTAAGTACTTGCCTAAGTTAGTTAAAGAAATAGAGGGCGTTCCGTTCGAAAATGGTCAAAAGTAAAATACCGTAATTTTCAAATAACACATTCAAGCTTTTTTTTATTTTTATTTTTTGGCAAGAAATGCTAGATGTGTAAAAAACATAAGAGTTTTACCCTCAGAATTCGTTACACCTCTGCCTGACGGAAGGACAGTTCGTTTTTCGGCTGCTCTGTGATGGGTTGAAAATACTGCTACGATCCGCTTCAATCTTGCAGATCGATTTGCGTTGAAAATCACCGTATTCGTGATGAAGCCTGTACCTTGAGCCGAACAGAAAAAATCCGTAGGATTGAGATCAAGTGAGTTTGATGACCATCTCAGCCACACAAGTTGTCATTGAAGGTGGCATTCAGAAAATCACATACTTTAAGAGCTCAGAAGGCTCCACTTTGTTGGCAAATTACCTCCTTCCAGTTATGATATACAAACATTTTGCAACATGTCAAGGTATTCTTCCAGCAGATGGTGGGCTCCATCAGGAATAGTTCGTACACCTTGTTCCATAACGCCATACTAAATGTTGGTACGTGAACTTCTTATTCTTAATGAGTGGAAGTTAGTTGCAGAATTTCAACCCATCATACTGCAGATGCTCGCCGATACTTGGCGTGAACTGTTTTTTCGGTGCAACTTGTGCCTTACACATGGCGGTGGCTATTTAGTGGTGTAACAAATAACAAAGATATCTCGCTTATGTTTTTTACATATTTGGCATTTCTTGCCACGCAATAGTTCAATAGTCTTTTATACTTTAGGCTGTTTTGAATTACATCTATGAATGTAACAGTTAATACTAATCAATAGAATTTGATAACAAAATGGTTATTAAGAAATAGTTGTTGGACAGGTAGCCGAGAGTGATGGGGCATAGATTCGAATTCCGCCATGCGCATGGACGTTTGTGTTTGTTCTCAGAAAATATGTTGAATTCACTGAATTGTGTAAAGATATTAGTCTCGTGAAAGGGCGCAAAATGACCTAGCTGTTGACGCGTCCATAAATTTAACGAACTAACAAACCAACCAGCCAAGAAATGTTAAACAACATCTTTGATTATGTTACGAAATGAACCTTTTTCTGTAGTCTTTTCATTATTATAAATTTATTCGATTTTCGTTTTCGTGAAGTATAGCAAATGTTCATCCTTTGCCTATGATATTTTCTTGAGCAGATTTTCTTCTAACAATCCTAAAAAAAAATTATTTTCCATATTCAGGATAGAATAGATAGGCTTCGAAGGAGGAGAATCTATCAAAACTATTCCAAGATGGAAAGGGCCAGTGGGTGGAGAGGGAAGTTGAAGCTCATGATGATGTGGGCTCTCGATGGAAATGGCCCTCGGGGTCTCTATCTCGCTTGCCTGCGTTGCCGGTGCGTCGTGCTGGAAAAGAGGGCGCAGGAGTTGCTGGCGTTGCCTCTCGCGGAACCGGAAATAGGTCCTGGAGACAAAGAGCGAGAGGCATTTACCGTTTGGCACGCGAACTGAACGGGAAGAGGTGGAGGGGGGTACACCCCCCCCCCCCCCCCCCGCCCCCCCCCCAATCTGGTCGAAGAGTCTTGACCGACGCTCTTGAAGGGGTATTAAGTTGGGCGTTGAGCAGCGCATTTGCGTGGCGGCGCCATCTGCAGCGAGCGCCGACGCCCGATCTCCCCGTTTGCCGTCCGTAAACGAGCCCCGCTCTCCTCCCGATAGGATCAACTCTAAAAATATGGAAGGCAGTCGAGAGGGTTCCGATAAGAATGAGAGAAATGAAGACGTGGATGGGGAAGAAAATAACGTTGAGGGTAGGAAGAGCGAATGACTGGAAGAAAAAAAAAGATTCAAAAAGAAAGAAACGATGTAGGAAGAGAATTAAAGAGTTCCACATTGTAGTAATGTAACAGAAGGGGGCTGTATCAATTTAATAAGCTCTTTACATTGTTTTTAAAAATTTATAAGGTAATAAGCCATTCGAAGACAAATTACTCGTTTCACTTAGATCTCTATTAATATGAAGTTGACTCGATTTATAAAATATTTGTTCGCTGTCGATAGAGTTGTTTTGTCAAAATTCTCTAATCATTCATTGTAATTAAGAATTGCGTTCAAATTAGTACGCAATTAATTAATAGCAAACTAAATGTTATTTTCCTACTAAGTTTAAATTGAAATTTATTAGAATAAAGATTAATAGCTTAATTAAGGGAAAGCGAATGTACGATTCCTGAAAAGAGGTCTAATTAGACCAGAACAGACATTATCAACAAATAACATGAAAGATATACTTTGATCGCTTTGAACGAACATATTTTGAAGAAAAACATAGATCAGACAAAATACGCCTTCCACCCTTGTCGACAAACCCATCTCTCTTAGCCGGTTCTGTCATTTCATTGGCTAGCCAGTTTGTAAACAAAACAATTAATTTCATCCAAATGGAGTGGAGGGATAGGGGGTCGTGAATGAAGATTGCACAGTCATTTCTTGCCTTTATTAACGTAACATAGAAGCAGCCGCGTTATGGAGGACTGACATTTTTACTGAGAAATTAATTTTCAATCCAAAAGTAAACAACCTAAAGACATTCGAGCAAGCAGAGAGACATTTTCAGTTTGAAGTTTTTAACAAAAACAGGAAGCTAAACGAGTGTAGAGAGAAAGGAGAGACATTAAAGATGGCGCAAGAAATGTGGCGCTCGTTTAGTCGAGTCCATTTGTGGCATCAGTATTAAAAAAAATGAAGGCGAGGGTGAAAAATAGGAAAACGCTAGGCCAATAAAAAAAATAAAGTAAAAAAAAATAGCGCGCGACGACGAATGAATTATATAAAGTAGTTACAACACCCCCACCCTCTGACGCCTCAAATAAAATAAGTGTTAAGGAAACACCAAGAGGGAGAGAGAAAAGACCTCTTTAGTTGCTTTCATCTTTCTTTTCTTGGAGAGTTTTTTTCTTCTTCCCGCCCTTCATCCTCCTTTTTATCTTTTTTTTTTTTTAATACAAAGAGGCGAGTTGAGGGTGACGAAAAACTGCCACGATTAGCATCGTCTTTACGGACGTCTCCTTTCCTTCTTAAAAGGAGTGCAGTGTGTTAATGTCGACAGAAATTTTGTTCAGCGTTAAAATGCTGACAACAAAAAATGTGAAGATGAAAAGGAAAAGAAAAACGAAGTGACGTTTTTTGTTTGTATTGTGTGTGTAAATGGCTGAAGAAAGATCTCAGGACGCAGAAATATATTTGCAGTATAAAGACAAATGATTCTCTAATACATCTGAAATTTTAAGCGCCAGAATTCCTAGAAGAAAATATTCTGCATATGGCCTGAAATAGATGCGTAAGACCCTCACCCTCCAATTCGGAGAGCGTGAGTTTCATTCCAACGGTCTTAATAATCATGGGAGCATGCGCAGAGGAGGCGTCTGTCACCCTTATCCCTGATTCACCCCTCCCCTTGTCCAATCGAACCGTTTTATCGATTGCATTCAGTTGGAGGGTCGTGTGTGTATGTGCGTCTGTCTGTGATGAGACTTATGTCATTGCCTCCGACCATCCCCCTAAAGTCAATTCGCGTAGGATGTAAACAAACACAGAAGACAAGTGTAGTTGTCGATTGGTTGTAACATGATCTACGACGAACCCTCCGCCTCGGTTTACATTCATTTAAGGCAACAGGGGTGGCACTTTTACAACAAGGGAGAGAAAGAGTACACGAGTTTAAAAATGTAGGCGGGGTAAATGAGTATGATGAAAACATAGGAGTTTCTTAAGCGGTCTGTAAATAAAATTATCCAAAAATTTAAGCTACAGGTTTGTGAAAATACTTATAATTTTAATTCTGTTATTTTTATTTTCACTACTCGATCTTTTTCAGAATAATATTGAGTCGTCCGCAAAGTTTTGAGCGGAAAGTTCTGAACAGTACTTTTTGGAAATTTCAACATCTCCGCAAAATCTGAAGTTTTGAGCGGAAAGTTCTGAACAGTACTTTTTGGAACTTTCAACGTCTCCGCAAAGTCTGATTATTTGAACCCATTATTTACTTTCAAAAGATCGTCGTCCAACTTGGAAGATCTTCCAGAGACTTGAATCTTTCAAGCTGAAATGCCCATGTATGAATCTTTATGCATTGTTTTCACTCTTGTTTTTTAGAGATGGAAAGCATTACATACCGAAAATTCAACTTTTAGCTATTCAGTATTTGCTTAATAAGGGCTAATAAAAGTAAAATTACTGATTTTTAATGTGATACATAGTCGGTAGGTTACCACGCTGCAAGTGATGCCAACATATCAGTAGTACCAAACAGAAGGATTACAGCCGTTATATGAAGCTGCAAAGATACTACTGTTGAATTCGCTCAGAACTTTCCGAATAATCCAGTAAATTATGTACGGGGAGGGAGAAGTTCAAAATTTCAAATTAACCGCTAATCAATCTCACAAAGGACACTATTTTGATGCGAAGATCCATATGAAAGAAACTGTGACTTAATAAATCCGATACGCTGATCACGAATCTGATAGTCTTTCATCTGCAAATTGCGTTATTTCTGAGATAAATGTAGCTCTAAAACTTTTTCTAATCATTTACTGTTATCGGCATGTAAAATCGTGGCAACATAAAGTATTTAATAGTTACCTACGTTTATCTCAGAAATAACGGAATTAGCAGATGAAGGACGACCAGATTCGTGATCAGCAAATCGAATTTATTAAGATAACGTAATTTTCCTTTCATTTGGTTCTTCGTACCAAAGTAGGTCCATTGTCAGAAGTATCTATCTCGTGGCTATAGAATGAGAGCTTTGTGGTAATTTTAAATAGATTTTTGTGCACTAAGAGATTATTTCATCTTCTGAGCGCTTTAATTATTATCAGCACTAATGAAATGATATCAAATAAATAGTTTACGTTAAAGGGTTGTCTTCTAAACCAACTGAAAAAAACGAAGTTGATAGTTTACAAAGTGTGAATAAAGAGTAGTTCTCTATGAAGAGAACATTCACAAAATCTTCGCTTAAATGGATTAAAATAAGCTGTTCATTAAGCACCACTTACATGAACATTAGACTAAAGACGGGTGTTATACTTAAATTGCATTAATCTGAATTTAAACTTTTAGCAGGTTCATTATAGACTGCATGTTTATTAGCATCTTACGTTTTCCCACAAAGCTTTTGTAATAATTGTTTATAATTTGAAACAAAAGTTTATCACATACGTTCATACTACTGATACGCATTTTGAAAGTGCTTTATGAGAAAAAGACTCGAGGCAGTGTCTTTGAATTCACAATAGAGCAGCATTTCTGGAACCGAGATTTCGCGATAAAATAACAACGATCGCCGTAACGTAATTACTATTCCACTTTTACATATGCGAAAATTTTCCTTAAGTAGGGTTTTCATAAGCAATGGAACCCCCCGAATATTTTTCAAGGCTGAAGGGGCGACAAGAATTTAAGGACCCACCGGCATAGAGGAGAGGAGCGGCGGCCATGGAAGCGAGGGAACGCAGGCAGCCGCCATGGGGCGAGGCAGCACGGAGCATGTGCCGGTCGAAAGGGGGCGTTGCTTCCGGGCAACTCCGCCTCCTCCTCACTCTTTCCCGTCTGGAGTTGGTGGTGCCCGGCTGCCGATCAATGCGACGGACAAAATGTCAACAGCGCCCATCCTACCCACTCTCCGCCGGCGAAAGTCTAGCACAGAAGCCCTTTTTGCTTACTTTTAGAAGGAAGCCCATTTTTCCATATAATCTTCAGCAGTTTAACTTATTTTTTGTAAATTATCATTTTAATATTATTATGTCATGAAAACTTAAATGAAACATAAATTGCTTTATATTATTATTTGCTTATATGATAAAATACGAAAACAAAGATTTGGTCCGTTAATGAGAAGGGATGAATAAATTTTGATAGTATTAGCAATTTTCAATAACACTACCCTGATTTATATAGCCAGAATTCGCGATGTCCTCCATCAATCATATTATTTCATTTACAATCTTCCGTATTGTTACTCTTAGGATTGTGAAACAGCTGGAAGAGAATAGTAAGAAGAATTAATGGTGGCAATAATCTATTTTCCTCGAGTATTGATTTATAGTTCCTTCAAGATCTTTAACCTGGAAATCTTGCACCCGAATGAAATCTTCGTCTCTAAATTTCTCGCTCATGCTCTACCGAGCAGTTTCTAAGATAGTGGCCACCGCGATCGCCCGACTCCACATCTCTTGCTTCTTGTTGTATAGTTACCTTCAAAAACGAAGATTCTATTATAAAGCAGGACGACTGTTTGATGCATTACAAATAACAGAAATTAACAACAGTCATGGTCGGACTTGCACAATTACGATAATGTAGGTTGTTCAAGTAAGGGTCATTCTGTTAATATCACGTTTTCTTCATTCGTTCATAGTATATACAGAAATACATATTTGGACTTCGCTCTTATGAATTACTCTACAATGACAGCTCTTTTAATTTGTCCGTAATGAATTTTCATTTTATGTGGGATTTTATTACCGATAATTCCAAGTTAGCTAAAATCGGATGTAGAAATCGTCGATGGGTTATTATGATACATTACAATTCTTTTTAGAAATAAGTGAAATACATGTACTCGAATAACTAATTTAATAAAGAATTTTTAGAAAACATCCAAGATGATAAATGAAATTTGTGAAACTATTACTTAACGGAAAAAATGTAACTTTTAATTAGTTTTTCAATTGCAGAGATTAGAAAATAGATCAAGAGAATGGGTAGAATAATGAAGAACTTATTTGATACAATTACCGATGAGGGCAGTGAATTTAGAGAGAGGCCGTTAATTCATGTATTTATTCTCCGGTGATATTGGGTATAAACGGTTCGTTATCTTTTAATGTTCGGCGTTTCGTTTTCATAATAGTAACTAGCAAATGCATCCGTTAGATTTTTTTCCGATAGAAGTATAAAAGATGGATAAAGTGATTATCCGAATCGAATTAAATTTTGTATTTGTTATTTCCTATTTTACTGACGTTTCAGAGTGCTAGGCAAACTTGAACCGCAACTGATCACTAATTCGAAAAGAAAGCTGTAAATGAGAGCGCAGACACGATTGCTCTTCTCTTCATTCACAATTAATGATGGCAAATGAACTTGAAACGCTTTGAATTAACTTGCTCTCGTAACTTAATTTACATATTAATGAAATCGAGTAATTTAGTTTCTCACCCGATATTCGTTTCTGCTGCTGTGTCAGGATGCCTGAATTGAATACAAGGGGTTTCGACGCTCAGCTCTTGAATTTTTAAAGCCATTTAAAATTTACGTTGATTTCTACTTACTCTAACTGCTCGGTTTAAAAAACATAATTGAAATAGAAGATAATCTTTAGCGAGGAAAAATTCCGCTAAATGATTTTTTTTCCTTGCTTTAGATTATTTTATAAAAATTCCTTGTAGCAATAATATTAAGACAATTATATAAGACTTCTTTTGGTTCAAAGAGGTACATTATTTAAATACGTAATTTATCAAAATAATTCTTATTATATAGCTATAAAGTCTTCACTAAAAATTTTTTTAAATGTTTAAAATTACTAACAGATTATAAGTCTATTGGTTTAGCGCATATTATTGAAAGTTCTTCACTCCAGAATTTTACTAATCATTTTGTTAAGTATAATTTTTGAAAAAATAAACCTGACTGTAGGATTATTTGTTTTTTCTCTCTCGTTTGGGCGGTTCCATGTGTATCTCAGTGGACGGGGAGAACCACTCGGACGACAGCAACTCGTGCGACGCCAGCGAGGACGACTCCCAAGCGAGGCTCCGACTCAAGCGGAAGCTCCAGCGAAACCGAACGTCGTTCACCAACGAACAGATTGAGGCCTTAGAAAAAGGTGAGCGAAAAAAAAAATCTCTTTCGCTATCTTTGACTTTTCTCTCCGATTTCGGTGAATTCTGGGATATATGTCTTGTCACGGTGTTATGAAAGGTAAGAAAGGAAAATAAATTCTTGCACTGCTATTTCTGTTATTGTTTTTGTATGCATCAAACCACTGTCGATATAGAGACTGAAATATATGTAAATGTTTTACGATAATAAGAAGTATCAGCATATTATTTAATGAACTGTATATTTTTTTTAGATATTTTCTTTTAATCTTTATTCCTATTTTTTATGTTCTATAGAATTTGAAAGAACTCATTACCCAGATGTCTTTGCGCGGGAGAGACTGGCGGCGAAAATCGGTTTACCAGAAGCTAGGATACAGGTGAGAAGTTCATAAAAAAGTAGTTTTCATTTTACTTCAAAACACAAAAAGGCATTATGAACATCTGTTAAATAAAGTTTAATTAATGGCTTATGCATGACTAATTAAGTATTAAGGCAGCAATAGAAATAATGCTTCAATTTCTATATAAGCATATGATGTTTAAAAATATTTGTTCGAAAAAGTCGGACACGTCAACTTTATTCACAAGAGATTCATGTTATTTGATTATTTTCACACCTAATCACAAAGATTCTCCTCAAGGGTATCTTCCAAAGGGTCGAAAAAGCTTCTTTTCAGAGTTATAACGGTTTAATGGTGTCCTGTGGTAGATGAAATTAACGTTCCAAACTCTGTGATTTATTTGTACGGTGTAACAAGACGATGCACTTGCTATAGCAAAATTGTCTCCGTTAGATTCCAAGGAAGCCTGTGCACGTATCCGCATGGATTGTCGAATCTATTGAAAAACACCTGGTGTATGATGGATGATGTCGCAGTTATCCAGAATCCACTGACGAAGAGTTGCAACATTTGGTACTGGGACAGATTAAACAAGAGTTTTCAAATACCCACAGAAGAAGAACGTTTCGAATCTGATGTTGAAGAGAGAACAATTTTCTTCTACTCTTGTCATTACTCTTCTTCTACTACAGGGCACCTTACAGTTATAACTCTAGAAAGAAGCGTTATCGATCCCATGTCCACATGGCATTTTCTGCTTACTTTGGCCCCTGGAACATGTCCTGAAAGTTTGTACAGACCCTTTCGAAAATGTTGTACTCTGTCCAACGAAAGATGAACTGGGCGTGTCTAATTAAATTTCCCATATATATTGTTTACACAGTGTTTGATGTAACAAGAAGGACAGTACAAAGAACTCTCCACTTTCACATTATTAATTTTACTTTGCAACATTTTCTATCAACTGAAATCCGAAATTTAACTGGACACACTCAGTTCATCTTTCGTTGGACAGAGTGTAGTTCATTATGCTACAATTTCTTAGGAGCACAATTTACTTGGAAACATTTATAGAATAAATGATCGGTATTTAAATCTTAAAGTACTATATAAAACGAGTTCATCGAACTTTTAAATAGTATGTCGTTGCACATTCTTTGCCATTTAAAATTTTTAGTATCAAATTAACTCTTTTGAAATTGAAGCTAAGTGAACATAAATAACCATTTAACAAGTTCCGCTTGCACAGTTGACGTGTCCCAACTGTTTTCGAACAAAAAAAAATCACCGCTGTTTCCTTTATGGTGGAACACTCTAAGTAAAGTTCATTAGCGATGTTAATATTTCTAATAACATTTTGCTGTCTCTAATTGTGTGCTTGATATGTTCTAGGTATGGTTCTCGAATCGTCGTGCCAAATGGCGGAGGGAGGAGAAGCTGCGCAACCAGCGAAGGGCGGCGGAACAAGCAGCTGCTGCTGCGGCGGCCGTCAACCCTGCGTCGGCGGGACGGCTGCCCATCAACAGCGGCTTCCCTAACACCATGTACCCTTCCATCCCTCAACCGATAGTCTCCATGACTGACAGCTACAGGTATGGATAAAATCAATTCTGATGCTGTTAGGCTCAGAGGAATAAAATAGGCGTGGGCTATGTTTTCCAAAAAAACAAAAGCTTTAAAAGTCTTTTCACACTACTTAATTCAACATTAATATGCATGACTTAAAAAAAATTAGACTTAACAGGGCAAAAAAACCCAGTAATAACATAGAAGTCACAAGGAAACATGCATATTTTTGTTGCATTAAAGAATCGTGGAAAAGCTGATTTGATTTGGTTTCATGTGATGTTATTGATATCCATACTTACATAGTAAGATAATTTTGTTTTTATCTCCTTAGCTTTAAAAATATTTTCGAAGCGTTGAATAGTAATTTTTAATAAGCTGTCAATAGATCATCTCAGTGAACAATAAACTCGCTAGTCGCTAAGAGTTGTTTTGGGTCGATTGTGAGAATATTTGATTGAGGTGGGTTAGATTCAGAAATTTGTAATCAGAATATTGTGAAATTTAAGGAGGATTCTTACTTTATTGGTTGCTTTGATTAGGAAACGTAAATAAGATTGGCCGACTGTTATAATCAATCTAGAAGAGTATTTTGAAGATTTAGGACGAACTTGTTAATAAATTAATGAAATGTATTCATGAACTGACGTTTAGTAGCATAATTAGCAGAAACAATAAGATTTATTTTTTATCTCTAAGTGTTTGTAATGCATCAAAACAGGCAGCTTAAATTCTTTTTGTTTGCTTTTATTGCTGATGACTTCATAGGCTTTCGATCTCATAATGGTCATGGAAATATTTCTTGGAAATGTGTAATGAATTCATTCGGTTTCGTTCTCTCCTCCCCTCCGATGTTTATAATATCAGCGGAAATTCTAAAGCGCAGACAAAAGGAAAGCGAGCGATAGGATTCGAGCTCATTTGAATGGAAGTCAGATTGAAGACGTTCATTTAGAGACGGCGAAGGAGGATGTGTCATCTTTGTGTTGTCTCCAGGAGCCGCCTCCGACTCTGTTCCAATAACAATCGCGAGAGAAGGAGAATCTCGCAGCGAACAAAACGCCGCCGCCGCCCCGCAGCTCTACGTCCAACAACCGGCAAACAATGAACGTCCTCCTAGTAAATTGGATGCAAACGTGGCGCATCAACATGTTCTCCGAGCAACGGCAGCTTTCTCTTTGAACCGCCGCCACTTACACCGTTGCCACGGCGACGGGAACGGCGGATCGCCCGTCGTTATGGCAACAAGCTTCCCTCGCTTTTGCCTCTTTCATTTTTCTCTCTCTTACCATTAAAATGGAATTGTGTATTTCTCAGAATTTTTTTTAATCAGCTAACGTCTTTAGTTGTTTCATCGACTCCTTTGTCCATCTTTACGGCAAAGGTTTTTTTTTTAGTAAGTTTCTTAAATACCAATTTTTTGAACTCTTTTCAACAATTAACCGACTCTCTCATAGATGTAAAAGAAGTAGATAAAATGTAGCGCTTGTATTCAGCTTTTTGAGAGTTTTGTGAAACGCGGTCACAATTGACCATCAGAGTTATGAAATTTATCGGAATAACTTCATCTCAGTTATTTCACCGTCAACTGCTCGTTATAGTAATGTATATGTGGTACAAGGGTCGCTGAACATTGCTTTGTTCATAAACTTATCGGAGAGGTGAGTTGACGACGCATGTTATTGGCTATCAAATATGCTTTAATAATTCATTTTACCAATCTTACTAAACAAAACCTGTCAGATAATACCAACAGAAATTTTTTATGAACAATCAAAGATATCCCGGAAATTTTTTATTTTTATTTTTATTTATTTTTAATTCCAGGCCTTCTGATACCACTTTCTCGGAGTGTGTCGCACCCAGTCTGGACAGATACTTGCAATTGTTCCAAGTTGCCAAATGACGTGCCACTTGAAAGGATATCAAAGTTCAATAGAAGCTAAAGGCAGTCTTTCGCTGAAAAATTTCGGGCAAAAGCGAAACATAGAGGCCAGTGTTTTGAGACACGGAAAATCAACGTCATCGCCTAGCTGAAACTAGGGAACTCCATTAACAACGAAAATCATTTCGAGATTTCGAAGAGCTGCAAGCAGATGTCCAAACTGGGTGTTACTCTCCAGGAAAGTGTGTTTCAGGAGATCTGGAAAGACCGCCACAGAATTGCCTAAGTACATACGGTTGACTATTTCGAGAAGGCGGATCTATCTACCAAGTTGTTACTGCAGTTTTTGGTGGAGGAATTAATTCAGTGTGATATTGTATTAATTGCGCATCTAACCTTTCGATTAGTCTAAGGGGATTCTTTAAAATAACCATATGAATTTCATTTCTGGAATGTCACGTAAAATTGTGCCTTACGGGTCTATGTTTAAGGATGTTCCTGTTCACGCACGGTATGAGGAAAACGAGAGAAGAAAACCAATTCGTTAGTTTTTCTTTTATCTAGAATTATTGGAATCAGTTAGATAAATATAAAACTATCCAGATTATAATTTTAATAACCACCTGAGATCCAAGAAAGAACGGGCAAAAATACTTTGAGTCCCAAAATTTAATGAATAGCATTATGAAATGCCGATTATTTAAACAGTATTTTGGATTAAAAAAAAGGTCGTCGCGAGAACTATGGGTTTGAGCTACTGTATGATTACTGAAAGCTGTTACGGTTAAAAATAAAAGTTAAAGACTCGTAAAAATGTGCCTGTGACGAAATAGCGACAGACGCCTACGGTAGGATTTCTGAGCGAGAAAGAAGATTCGACGTTTTGTTTGCTTTTGAGTGTTTGCGTATTTATTTTTAAACGTTAAGTACAATCTTTTCCTTCGAATCGATTTACTTTATTAGAGTGCGTTAGCGAGAGAAATGAACTCGGTAGCTTATCGTGCCATCACCCAAAATAACGGCGTGAGTGAGTGAACGAGCGAGTGAGGGTGGATGGGTTTTCGTCGATGGGGGTTTTTCTTGTCTTCCTTTCATTGGCAAGCGTATGGCGCACTTTCGTTTGGGTTGCTCGCGCTAAATAGAGCGGAAAACAAACAAATAAACGTCACTTCGCCATCTCCCCCGTCTTCATTTCTTCTCGGCACAGTCGCTCTCCTTTCGGCTTGTTTTTCCTGCTGGCTCTCCCATTACGGAAGGGGCCGAATTGACAGTGGGAGCAACAACGGGCGCTGCCGTTGACGATGATGGCACTGTGTAGTCGGGTCCTCCCGACGGTTCTACTAATCTTCCGGTGCAGGCGTGGGAACCCATTTCCGGTAGCTCCGTTCGTCTCATTCATCACGTGACTGCGACGAGAGGAGCAGAAGAAATACGGCCTCTCCATTGCACGGAGTCCCCATACAAATAGGTCTAATTTCCATTCGCTTCCACTCTCGCCAAGACAGGGAAGGTGAGCGATGGCGTCACCGCGACCCTCTTCGCATTGATTGGTTCATGAATCACGCCCTGGGGTCACGTGATGGGCACCAAGATCTACTTCGTCTGTAACGGAAGGACAAAAAAAAAAAACTTTTTAAAACGTTGGAATAAAAATTTTATTTTCGAAGTAGCCAATGGATGGGTCCAAATGAGAAATTACCCCTTTTTTATTTTGAAGTAAAAGGAAGTTTATACGAGTCAAGAAAGTGGCCTTTCTGCTTTATCTATGAAGGCTACTATTGTTAAAGGGAATATGAACCGCTTTACCAAAGGATTAATAAAAAGAATTTGTAATCTATTCTGAAGTTTAAGCTCAAATTCCTACTTTAGCTTTATCGATGTTCATAAATATAGAAAGGTTGCTAATTAATAAGTTTTTTTTCTTTCTATCCCCTTACTGATGAACTAGATGATCTATCAAGGAACACTCATGAAGGTGTAAATCACCGATTCTCACCAATTTTTTTTTTTTTTTTTTTTTTTTTATACTGAGAGATAACACCAATAATAGCTCACAGTTTATAGCAGCCCCTTTTCAGTATTTTTTGAGATAAGCTTAAGAATTATTCAAATAGTCAAAACTTTTGCGCGCAATTTCAAAATAGGGAAGGTTTATTGCTTCCACGGGTGGAGACTGAAACACTTTAAAACTTTTTTTTGAAGCATAAGTTGAGCAAATACTGCCACAACAAGTAGAAGTAATTTAGTAGATATTTTAATTGATCAAATAGCTATAATAGCTATATAATGCTTATAATTTAAATTTACACAATTATGTTAAACCTCTGTTAGAAAAGTTATAAATTTGTTTTAATTTTGCTATAAACCCTTGCAAATTTTATAGTAGATAATCTTCACAAAAATGAAATAACATTACGAAAAAGTGATTGAAACAAAGTATTTTTATATAAACCACATGTAATACATTCCATAAGAAACTTCATTACAATTGTTAGGAACACATTCTTGTACATCATCTCTAAAACAAAAGTCTGTACAATTTCCAAACAGTTATGGTCTTATAAGTATTCCCTTCTCAGGAAGCTCCGTGCTGTATTGAGCAAATGGTAAGCAAGTAAATAGAAGAATCGGAGACCGCTATACTACACAAAGTGATGAATGGCCAATTTTTGCTTCAAGACATCAAAAGAAGAAAAAAAATTGCAACAACATCAAGTGTACATCAGTAAACCATATCTGAACCATGCATATTTGAACATTTTGTAATCCTAAAACTGATTATGGATCAGTTATTTTATTTAATGATATTATTTCGTTGATGAAAATCAATTTTCCAGGCAAGCACTCTATTTGAAAATAACCTTACAAACTTTTTCCACATTCTGAAACGATAAACATAAAGTGGTTGAATTAGCGGATTGGTGTGCTTTGGAATAATGTTTGTTGTTGGGTTTTACATCAGTAACAGATTTCCTATCGTTATAGTTTGCCCATGAGTCTACAAATAAATTCCTGTTTTCACTAACTGACGGAAAACAAATAAATTCATACCATGCTTTAAGGTGATCTTTTGTTAATTTCCCCGATTTTAAAGCCAACAAGTAAATGTTGGGAGCTTGAAACAATTTTTCGACGACCGCGAGGTCAAGTCACCTTTAGTTTCTTGCAGAACCAAAAGTAAAGGAGGATGAAGCTTTCCATCAAGCGATATTAATGGTTGGATAGTATATGAATGCGTTGTTGAAGACTTCGATTGCACTTTACCAAGGATTGTTTTAGTTTCTCGTATATCTAGTGTTTGACCTGAATGTATTTCTAGTTGAAACCCAGATTGATCGGTATTGAATATTTGAGAAGCATCGAAATTAAGCATCAAAATGACGGCAAGTTTGCACAAACAAATTTGCACTATTTACTACTCGATCATTTTCAAAATCTGTAGTTACAAATTTTCTTATTTTTCGTGAAACAACGTTATTGTTTGTTGTTTTTTTTTAATTTATGTAACCAGGCTTTAAATGTGTTTAGATCTAGTTTACGAGCAAAATCTAATGGCCAACTCTTCAGATCTGTCATGAATAATGAAGTTTAGATTTTTAGCATTGCCATATTCGAAAAATTTATTGTCGAAGCTGTTTGACTTTCTCAATTTTTGAAGTGCGTGTTGAGCTCTCCATCTATACAGTTGAGTGACGGATATTACTCGTTAAATCTATGTTGAACACTACTCAAATGCGAAGTAGTTTTACTGCTTTTTTCTTATATGAACTGGAAATTGATTCTAGCGATTTGGATTCCTTCAAATGATTCGCTATTCGTCTCTGGCGATGATGATATAAATGATGACGCTTCAGATGCTTCATCCCCTTTATTAGTCAGGTGCCTCGTGATCATTACTCTCTTCAAATTGAAATCTTCAAATTCTTCCAAATTTTAGTTTGAATTATTTCTTGCAAATAAAAATTTTTGGTTATTTAATTACCATGACAAAAAAAATTAATGAAAAATATGATTTAAAATGAGAAATAATTTAAAGTTTTTAACAATGGTATTATGCTACAGCACATATTAAATATGAAAGAAATCTAGCAAATAAATATAATATAAATAAATTATTTTACTATTCACCTGTCAGATGATTTTTTTTAATTCAATATCATGAATTGTGATAGGAGTTGCAACATGTCCCTGAGCAACAAATTCGTCTTTTAATAATTGTACTACGTTCAAAGGATTTATTGATACCATTATATTTTATGTTCAAAATAAATTACAGATCCAACGAATATGATTTTTTAACGCTGTAATGATAAACTACTTAGGCTATATTTTTAAAATTTTTGCTTCTGGTTTCCCCTCGCATTAACATGGAGGTGTCCAAGTATTATATTTTGACGCGAAAATGTCAAAAGTTTAAGATTTTTTATTTAGAAAAAGACTGACAAGGGGCCGCTACAAAGTAATCCGTGGGCTAATATTGGTATTATCTCTCAGTAAAAAAAAAATGGTGAAAATCTGTGATTTACACCTTCGTGAGTGTTTCTTATAAGTGAGGGCAGATTTTATCAGGTTATTTTAATATAATCTTACCTATTTATTTTTGTACGGAATTGACGAATTTAAAGCGTACGTATCTTTTTTGAAAATTCTTATTTACGTTTTATAAAAAAAAATTATTTTCGATATGATTAATATGCGAACATAAAATGTTTAAATTTGCAAGGGTATATTTGTTTCATAAAGTTTATGGAATTGTTCTATGGTTAATATTGTTTAAACCTCTCGGCGTATTTTGTTTAATAGTCTGATGGTTGAACGGTATGATTGATGATCCTCTTTTTTGTTTATTTTCTTGCCCACCTCTAACATGGACGAACAGCTCGATGCCTCCTGTACCTAGTTTCACAATGTCGAACACGATGACGCCAGCGGCGTGTCTGCAACAGCGAGACCCTTCATCCTCGTACTCTTGCATGCTGCCGACGACCCCGCGCACCTATGACAGTCCCCTGGCCCTTGGAGGCTATTCCCGGGCCTCGTGTACTCCCGCCGCCCCACAGCCCCACATGATGCAGGCTGTTAACAGCCAGTATTCAGCTATGAACCACAACTCCAACGGAGGATCCACAGGTAAGAAACACTCGATTCGACGGTATTGTATGTCTCTTAAATGCCAATTATAATTTAATACGACAGACTTATAGATCACTTGAATAATTGAAATCCCCTTCCTTTACATTTTTAATCGGTCGCAAAATCACAATCGCTATTGGAATTATCATCATTACAGTAAAATTTGAAAGAATCTCGAACGAACGGCAAGGCTAGTTTAACACTATTAACAAGTTTTTAATTAATAACGTTGCCTGCAAAAATTCTAACAAGCTACTTTTCAAATCTGGTATATGGAAAATGACCTCAGCATATTCTAAATTTCTGTCACTAAATTTCTTGTTGAATTGGGACTGTAATTGGCCTAAAATTGTAATTGACCTATTAATTTATTTAAGGTGGAAATAAAATTATAGTCGTGGTATAAAAGAGGAATTTTTCTCAAGCAATTATTAATAAGAATCAATTGGGAATTTTTGCCAATATTCACGGCAATAAGTAACCGAATTAGGAAATCAAATCTTCACAGGTATTCAAGAGAAATGTTCTTTTGGGTGTGATTGTTTTTATGAGGAAGAGTCAAATAGACTTGGAATTGTTCAGGTTAACACATAAGAGGTCGTTCAAAGATTACGTAACGCAAAATGTCTTATTTTTAACTCCTCGCTTCCCTTATAACGCTTGCCCATACTCCTCCTCCCAAAATCGATAATTACGTAACGCTGTGCTTGATTTGTAAGAACCGTAACCCCTCCCCCAATGATTTGTAAGAACCGTATAGTTTTCAAAGGGTTTAATTTTATTAGCAATTGCAGAAAAGTTACAGGCAAATTAAACTTTTCAACGGTTGCTGAACTACCATAGTCTTTTATAAGAATAAGTAGTTCAACGGTTGATAAGATAAAGACGATTCTTTATATATATGACCATAAGAGCTATTCATCTTCCCATGAAATTTAAGATAGTCATATGGAAAAATATCAAAACTTAAATCTTCAGAACTTGCAAAGAAACAAGCATTCCAAAGCACTAAATACCAAACTTTCAATAACAGGCATTGGCCTGTAAAAAGTAAAAATCAAGGGAATGGATGAAAGCCATCAATCATCTGCAATTTATATTTGTGTCTAAACGATAAAAAGAAGTATTTAACAAATTTCACAGTATTTGATTTGTTCAATGTGGATAGAAGCCTTCTTTTTACATTATATTTGTGTCATTTTTTGAAATATTTGTGAAATCTTCATGATGAATGATCGTGTAGCCTTTTGGGAGAAATACCCATAAAATTATTTTATAATGAAATTTATAAAAGTTTCATGAGTCATGTTGACAGTAATTCGACTGCTAAGAACCACATTGTTTTAACTCCATTTCAGAAAACTTTTCAATGGAGTGAAATTAAGATTTGAATCAAATAACACCAAATTACACACAATATATGCTGTGGAGTTAGAACACTACGGAACTAACAAAAATTTGAGGGAGTTAGACAATATAGAATCGTTGATTTTGTTGTTTTAGTGGTAAAATTATTATTTTCAATGCTTTTATGTTTGGTAACAGGAGCTAGAACAATGTTTGAAAAAAATGTAAATTTTCACAAAAACAACCTGTACTAAGCAGTCGAATTGTATAATTAAAATTTTGAAAAACAAACTAACTCGGACTGTAAAGAGTTAAATAAACTTCTTTGCTAAAATGATTCCTTGGTTCGTAGTTTTATAATTTTAACCATCCCATAAATTTAGTCTCAAATAATTTTAGAAAAAGCGTTACATAATGCGAGACCTAATTCTCCCTACCCCTCTGTAACGGTGCGTAATGCTGCCCAAAACACCCCCTCCCCTCTTCTAGCGTTACGTCATTTATAGACGACCCCAAAGAAATAGTCAGATTAAAGTAAATAAAGCATGTACAAATAAATTTTACCAGTTTACGAGAATAATTTATTATTATTAGAATTTATTGTTGTAGGCAATAAGTGATTCTGAAGTGCTATAGCGGTACAAAAGACTCCATCGTTCACTCAAGAAATGATGAAATAACCCTAATGATCCGAATTTGATTCTTATTAATTATATAAATTTGTGATAGCCTTTATCGTTATCATTTTTAATCCTAAACACAATATTATTCAGATCTTGTTAAGAACTGTGCGAAAACTCCGCCTAAAAATCGAAAATTAGTTTCTCTGCACAGCAACAAGCTGGGAAGAAAAGTACTCAAAAAGAGTTTTAAAAAATGTTTCTTAAATGTTAATGTTGTAATAGATAAAAAAAATTGTCACTCGTATTTTTACTAACTCTAAATTAGACTCTTTAAAAAAGGTTATAGAAGTTTCTTAATTTTCTAAGACGTTAAAAGAAAAAGTTAAATTTTTAAGTAAATCGGCATCTCTGTAAAGAAATTCTAATGACTATAATTAAAGCTTTCATTGGCAAAACATTAAAATAATAGTATATTTCAATGAGTCTACTATAAAAATTTTTAATTTAGTTTCTCGAACTAGCTTTATCAAAAAGATTGCTTTAAATGATTGTTGCTGTTTCTTATTGCCTGAATCAGATTAACTCCATTAAAATTATAACTTATCCTATAATTAATGAAGGATTTTGTTCATGAAGACTTTTAATGTATCATCTCATCAACTAAAATAAATTATTGTTCCATGAAAACAGTTTCATTTTTCTAAAGTGGACACGAGCAATATGCCTGATCCTGCGTTCTATTTGCTGGTCTACGTTTGAGTAGACCATGCATCATCTACTGGTAAAATGATCTTATTATCTACATTTAATTAAAGAAATGAAATCATTTACCGGTACTTGATCTGTCATTAGATCTAACAATTAAGGAAAGATTAAACAAGTGGTTAAGGTAAATAAAATAGATTTAAGATAACATTGTAGTTATGTATATAGAAATGTATTCTAATGTTGAATACACAAAAATATCAAAACAATTAAAATTATTTTTAGAACTTGTGACTTTATAAGACTTGTATTAACAGGAATTTCTAATTTTATTGAAGAAAATAGAGTATCTAGTTTCAAGTCTTTAATTTTTCTCTTTTTTTATTGCAGGTCTCATATCTCCCGGTGTTTCGGTGCCTGTCCAAGTCCCGGGCCAAACAGCGGATATGACGTCACAGTATTGGCCTCGGATTCAGTGACCGGAAGTAGTAACTTATTGACCACCAACAGACCTAAACAAAAATAAAAAAAAAGAAGAATACTTTTAAAAAAATTAAAATAATGCACCAGTATAAATGTGTTTTGAACAAATTTATACCAAAAAAAAAAGAACAACTTCGGTGATATCATCAGTGATTAATTTTACAGATGAAGAAAGAAAGAAAAAAATTCCAAAAACAATTGTTGTTAAAAAAAATTACAAGCAAAGAAAAATTTGGTTGCCTGTTCCTGTTAATTTTTACATCAAAAATTTTGACCTGAAAAGTGATTTCTTTCAGTGAGTAATGTCATGAAGAAAATCTATACAAAAGCTAATCAACTTCATTCTCGTAACAATAGTCACTGAAGAGAAGTCCAAGAAAGAAGAAAATGTCGAAGAAATAAAGCCAAATTTAAAAACATATTTTCTTTTATTTTTTATTTAAACTTTTCGAACCCAAGACGTTATTAGAATTTAAAGTGGGTTCTCATGATGAAATATAATTTCCAAACTTATTGTTCGTGTCGTCTATTTTGTCCTTCCAATAAACGTCCATTTTATTAAATGTCATGACAAAATTTTCATAAAATCCATTATTTTCTTAATCAAACTTGTTTCACTAGTTTTTCAAACGATTGAAAATTAAAAACTTAACACTCTTTATGAAAGAAAAAAATATATACTGATAAAAATTTATTAAAAACATCTTGTATTAGATGTTATTGTAAATAATTAATCCTAAACAAGTTTTTTTTTCTTTCATAAAATAGGAGATCATTATTAAAGTTTAATTTAGAAGCAAGTGCAGATTTTGTATAGATATTACTCGAAGACCTTGAATTATTATCTAATTAAAACTGATAATCACTTTATTATAATCATTAAGATTTTTCTTAGACACTGATGAAGAAGAACAATTGCCCTCCAGTAATAACTAATCGATACTAAAGAATTGATCGTTATACGGATTTAACGCACATTTTTACAAACGCAAAAGTTATTTATTGGAGATATTTGGGCTCAAGGAAATAATAAACTGGTAAAATTATAAACAAATATTTAAAGTTAGAAATTGGAGAGGGGAATAAACTAGTACTCGTCTATACAGAACTCATGGTTTATAAAAACTTTATTCAAACATTTTATGTTATATAAAGAAATTTAATAAAAATATTATAATTTTGACTTTCCTCAAAAAAGCAAAGGACGCGGAAATTCCGTACACATTCTGAGCCGCCTTAGAGCTTCAAAGTATTCAATAGAAATATATTTTCTTCTGCAGAATTAACGAATATGGGTTTGCTTTGTCTTAATATGCTGCAACCGAAACTTTAAAATTTTCTGTTTTCGTGAGACGCATTATTCAGCATTCTAATAGAGGAACAAATACAACAGTATAACATATTTTTAATCTCAGTTTAACGAATTTTCTCATAGTATTGATCACGCTATAAACATTATCAAAGAATAGGATGAAAAAATTCAGAAACTCGTAGCTCTTGAATTTTAATGGTAGGCACAATATTCCATGACAACCTAGGAATTTCAGAGACAACCCGGCTCAATGCTTTAGCCATTGAATTGAATTAAACATTTTTAAGGTTTTCCCAGTATTATTATTAAGGTTTAAGTTAATAAAGTTTATTTTTCACTTGGATTTTTTTTTAAATTCCTGGAATTTAAGGAGCTATGAATTAAATTTATTTTTAAACTAACATGTTGAGAGCTTTAATGCTATCATTACATTGGGAACATTAATTACCCATTCACTTCGGCCTCACCCGACGAATTTATTCTACTGCAAATTGGATGTCATTTATATGTAAAAAGCAAAGTAAGTTATTTTCGATCACGTAATCTTTATAGCTATTATATTAAATTATTGCTGAAAAATTATTTTTAACTTTGTTGAAAAGTTTTGCTAAGATTTATTAACATTTTTGTCAAATGAGACTATAAAATTAATTGCTCTACATAAATCATCATACGCAACTCCGTATAATTTCCCCTAAAGCAATCTAAAAGCAAAATAATTATATAGGGTGATTCAAAATGATGTCCAGAATTTCAAAAATTTTACTATGCATTTATTTTATAACATAAACTAACCAGACCGGATTTAAAATGCAGGAAAACGCAAATAATTTTTTTGGTTCTAGCATTACAAATGTTCTACATGACTCCCTCGACTCACCCGGACAATGTCAAGACGATAGTCAATCTCATCCCAAACTCCTTTCATGTCTGCTGTTACTAGTTCCGTGCTTTTGCGTTTACAAAGACATACAGTTTCCAGAAATTGACATACCACTTACGGATGCTTTTGTCAGTAGGGCAGTCTTTATGTAATTGCTTACGAAATGCCCGCTGGACTTAAAATTAAAGAATTTGTATTTGTATACTCCAAGACGCAATATGCCTTTTCATTCACAGCCGCCATCTTTACTTTTATCGCGACACTAGCGCCAACACAGCTTCCAATTACGGGAAGTTTAAAAATATTTGAGTTTTCTGCATTTTAAACCCGGTCTGGTTTCTTTATGTTATAAAATATAAATGCATAGTAAAATTTTGAAATGCCGGACATCATTTTGTATCACCCTGTATTTTTCATTCCCCATTATTTTATCGTCCAAAGCATTTTTAGTAGATCAAAAAGCTGCGACAATGCAATATATTTAAAGAAACCGTTTTGTGACAACTCGATTGTCGAATTGGAGAACGTCAATTTAAAGGGGGGGAAAAGCTGTATTTTTATTGACAAAATTAAACATTGCTGAAGTTCTCATTTTACTAAGTTTTTTTAATGTAGTAATAAACGCTGAGAATCACTGCTTTTATAAGGCGAGCACAATAGATTTGAAGTTATTATTAAGCTTCATCACTATTACATCACTCGGGGGTGGCCGTGGCCTGGTGGGCTTTCACTGACCACAACTGTGAAGTTAAGCTACATCAGGCACGGCTAGTCACCGGATGGATGACCATCTTCACGCCCCCCCCCCCCGGCTGCTGCGGCCATCATACAGCAGTCGTGAATCCAAGTCCATCCAGGGACCCAACTCGTCGGCCTCTGGCCATACAGGCCCTGGATGGGCCTGGACGTATTGGATCCAGATTCGTAAATTAAAAAAAAAAAATCAGGTTTTTTTAATTTAAAATATGTCTGTGAACAGCATAAAGTTTCTTTAAAAAAAGTCACGCAAGCTTCATGACATCTTAATATTTAATTTTCTTTCTGAATGAAATGCTTCAAAAGTCGAATCATAAACGAGTACATGCCAGACTTCTTTGAATCTGGATCTTTGAAACTCTAGAAAAGAACAATAGCAATAATCTGTGTATACCGTGTGTTTCAAAAGTTCCCGAACCGCCCCTTCTGTATGTAGGGAAAGCCTAATCTATGACAGCAGGAGTAATGTTTGGCCAACCACTAAAATAAGCCATGTGCTGAAATAAATTACATAAAATCAGTTTTACATAATGGCAAAATTTCTCAAATGTGTTATTTTATTTTTACATTCCCATAGTAAACGGTACATGTAGGTTACACCATTTGCTCAAAGTGTTCACTGTTCGCCTCTTGGCAATACGCTAGTCGGTGCTCAAACGCACTGCAGTCATTGTTTAGGATTGCCTGAGGAATATTTGCCATCACCTGCCTAATTCTTTCTTTCAGTTCGTTAATGCTTGCAGCGTATCTCGAAGACCCTGTGCTTAACATAGCCTTATAAGAAAAAGTCAAGCGGGGAAAGATCCGGGGATCGAGTCGGCCACTCAATCCTCCCCCTTCTGCCAATCCAGCGGTCAGGGAATACTTCGTCCAGATACTGGCGTACAGAGACGGCGTAATGGGGAGGAACTCCATCCTGTTGGAACCAGAAGTAGTTTTCGCCTGCTGCCTCGGCAACAGCTGGGCCAACCTCGTCTTCTAACAGTTGAAGGTATTTGGGGCCATCCACTGTTCCGTCAATGAAAAAGGGGCCTATGAGAGTAGTGCCCATAATGCCTGCCCAGACGTTTACTTTCTGAGGACGCTGGGTGTGGCCTTCACCTATCCAATGTGGGCTTCAGTCGGACCAGTCGGCTGAAGTTGTGATTTACCTCCCCATGCAAAGTGAACGTGAAATTCGTCGGTGAAGCAAATACGACGGGATAGTGCAGCATCTGCATTTGTTCATCATTATCTCGCAAAATTGTACTCGATGATCCTCGTCACCGTCTGTCATTTCTTGATGAAATTGCATCTTGAACGGGTGGAACTTTAAACCATGCAAGATGCGCCACACGGAAGAATTGCTTATTCGAAGGGCGTATGCAACGGCACGCGTTGATTGTACGCCACAAGCCCCAATTGTTGCTACAACGGCCGCCGTTTGTTGCACACCTGTCCCTGTACGTGGTCGACCTTGCCGTTGTCTGTCCGCAACATTTTCTGTCTCTCGAATCGTTTCATCAGAGTCGAAAGAGTACTTGATGTCGGGCATGGAATTCGTCGGCGGCATTGTGCAACGTCAAATCCCCTCTCGCGCAAAGGAGTACCATCTCTGCTCGTTCTTGCATACTGTATTTCATTTGTTTGTTTTCACGCAATAAACGCTTTTTAAACTGCTAGGATACCGGTATAAGCTTAATACCGTATACCGTAGGTTTTATAAATAAAACTTCTAGTATTTTTTACTTTAACCTTTTATTTCACTCTCATATTCGCGTATTTGCATTTATGTAAAATAAATAACGGGATTCGTAACGACTGGGGGCATCCATTAATTGAAAAAAAGAAGAGATTGAGAGACAGTGGCTCCTGTCTACGAGCCCTTCAGCATACCTGCACAATAGTACGTTATGCAGGGAAAGTCATCTCCTGCGTTCGGGAACTTTTGAAACACATGGTATAATAAGACACAAAAATAGAGGTTTTTATGTAAAAAATTGTTTTCATAGTTACAATATGAGAAAGTACTACAGTAGCAACAGGAGCTTCGATAGAGATGAAAGGAAAAACTAGGTCACTTGTAAAAATTTAGAAGACTAGGTCAATTGAAGAGAAATTAAATTAGAAACGAAATAGATCTGCGCTCTGAGTCCTGTTTGTTAGTTAGCAGGTTGAATTCTTGTTGACCAGGTAATGTTTTTTTTTTTTTTAGCATATGGCGATTTTTAAAAACTGAAAATGGTTCTGCTCAAATAAAAATAAATAAAGGATCTGCTCAAAGACTGGCTTACGAGTGGTTTTAAAAGAACACGAAATTTAGAAAAATTCTTTCATATTTCTTCGGAGATAAGACAACCTTGAATATATCTTTAAATTTTCCTATTTGACATAAAGGATCAACAAAAGAGGTAAGAGGTTAAAATCAGTAATTTTTGCAGATATACCATTTACCTGATATTTTATATGCGTGTCAATACAAAACCTGTTGTCTCTAGATTCCTTATTTTTCCAAAAAAAATATAGCTATCATTGATCAAATCCAAGACATATTTATTACTGAAATTATCGTGATAAATCGACAAACAATTGAGCTCTTTTGTATTACCGGTAAATCATGGTGTTCAATCGATAGTCCAGCGTGATTTTAAAAACACGATAAAGGAGAAACCAAATCAAGTCACAGGAATTGTAAAGGGAAAATTCTCTAAAGTAGTAACAATTAGAATCACATATTGAGTATATCATCATATATGTTGCAAATATCTTGCCTCCGATATTTTAACGCAGTTCAAAATTTTCTTGAAGTAATCCATTTTCCAGAACGCAGTTTAAAAATTCATTAAATTTTTCCAAGAATCATCACCATTTGGCATTGTAATAGTTCTTAAAAATTTGCAATTTTCTTCTTTTTTGTAAAATAAGATGTAAAAAAATACCTAGCAATGATGAAGATAGATAGCATAGCGAACGCAAACATTTGTTAACTTTAAGCTACGGTTTCTGCAATAGTTAAGAGAAAATTGCCTGTAAATTTAATTCTCGTACTATCTTTGAAAACGTTTTAATAAAATATTCATAACCTCCTTTTCCTTTCTGGGGATCAGATTCAACCTGGGATCAAGTGAAATATGCGAAAATACAAATGAAAATTTTTTTCTTCAAAAAGAATACTATTTTTTAAGTGTTGTATATAAAAGTTTTTTTATTATTTCATTTATAAATCGGTTTACATGTGAAAGTTTAAGAAATTGAGTCTGTATGGAGAATTCTACCAGCAATTACATTAATTTTATTGCATTACCCTCAGCATTGCGCCTATTATACCTTATTGATGAGGTTAGTACTCCAAATATAATTATTAAAACAATTGAACACACCCTTTACGAATGGGTTAATTAAATCTCGACAATATTTCAAAGGTATCAATTTCAAAGTTAGCAAAATGCGTAGCAATTTCCAAAAGACTTTGAGATAGAAATCTTTTTTTCCTCTTTTTTTTTATGAAATTGATCTTAAGTGATATGGGCATTGCCATTTTCAACAATAAAGCTCACTTTAATAGCAAAACAGTTTTTAATGGAAATTCCTTAAAAGTTAAAATTTACTCATTAATTTACTCAAATTTACTTTTTTATGTGTCAGAATTAGTTTGTTTCTTTTTTTTAAAACAAGATCAGAATCATTGAAGTAATAATAAAATAATTTGAAAGCCTATAATAATAATAAACAGACCGTCCTGAAAGAATTAAATCGACATAACATTAAAATTAAGACGTAATAAATATTTCATCATTAAATACTGATGCTCCGCCGATTGTTGAAGAAAACACGAAAATAATAGTAAAACATGTCAATCATTATAACAAGCGAATGTGATAATTATATAACAAATAAGTAATTGTATAATTTAAAGGGACCAGATAATTAAAAATTCCCCTATGAAACACCGCCTGACTTACTTCCAGACATGTTCTTGAGCGTTTGGCTTCCCTGTAATACTCCATATTTTTTTTAATAATTAATAAAAATTAGAAACAGATAATGACAAAATTTTAATAAACATCTCAAGAAAAGGCGATTAATGAATAACCAATTCTAGCTATTAAACTGATGTTCTTGAGCCAGGGCCGTCTCGAAGATAGTCATTCGTAGCCGGCCCTGGTCAAGCACTGGAAGTCATTTCGAAGTCTTGGATTTAAAAACGGTTCAAGACTCTGAAGTAACGTATCGTATATCTTCCAATAGTAGCCCTCGGCGTTTATTTTTTCAATTTAATCACTAACTGGGCGTTTATTAGAGACGGCGTTTATTTAGCAATTTGTGTCAAATCTTATAGCTTCCACGCTATGATAAACGCCACATCATATGACCGCTTTTTTTTTTAAACAGAATATGGTAGCGCGCATTAAACAATCCTTATGAACAGGATGCCTTGAGAACTAAGGGCTGAATAGCCAACACCTCCTAGAAAGAAAAGACCGGCGACAATTGGAGACTAGGCGTCTATTAGAAGATCTACGGTAAACTCTTTTAAACAAGAGTGTTGGCCTGTTTTCGTCTTCCCAACTCAAAAACTTTTTTCTTATTAAAATCTATTTAAAAACTCAGGATTCGAGAAAATATATTGACATTTTTAAGGAAAAAAAATCCATCTGTACCTATCTGATTGATTTTGTGCAGCTAACTCCTCCGAAACGGCAAAATTAGTACACTGATAGAAGGTTCCTTAAATTGTACGTAGACGAAATTTTTATGACATATTAAATTTTTTCTAAAAATAAAGAAACGGCTATAGCATTCATACAAGCCAACAAATGTCAATAAATTCAACATGTACGATCTCATAGAGGCGAAAAAATATTTTTAAATGAATTGTTCGGCTCTGATGGGCCATTTTGAGGTTAAGACTGTACCCCTCCCCTCCTCCAACAGAATTTTTTGATTCGCTTAGATAGGTTGATATTTCGCGAAAATACAGTATTTCCGTATGTGCACAATATGTGACCAATTTTTGTGCAGATAGCTCCTCCGATAGATTTTATAAAAAAGTTAATAATTTGACATCGCAGGATAAGACCTAGTGGGAGGCCTGTGGAATATACTATTCCACCATTCCAATTTTTTAAAACATTGGTACACATACTGATGTATGAATTTGATGCTATGTTAGGTATAATATGAAAATGTCAGAAGTTTCTTTTCCGCGTATTTATTTACATCTATGCAAAGTTTCTAATGCATTCCTATCAAACATTTACTTCCACAGCAAACTTTAGTTTTCCTCGTTATTCCATTAACCCATGTTACCAATTATAAATGATAAATGTCAAAAAGTTAAAACTCCCCTTCCACAATAAGTGTTCCGCCAGCGAGTTCAAAATTTATCGCACGTGATCATTCGCGAACCTTTCATCTCCAATTAACACCGAACATTAAGTCGAGATTTGTAGGAAACACTGATGAAGGGGAGGAGTGCTCAACCCCTTGGCCCCGTGTCACCGAGAGCGACTCCCCGTTGATCTCGACACCAAGTCCCAGGCGGTCGCTTTTGTTTACCGATCACTTACGTGTGGCAATTCGCTGTAGGATTCGTAATCAAACCACGTTTTCGACGACGACAAATCCGGGGGGAAATCGTCATGCGAAGAAGGGGGAACCACGAAGCGATTACATCTCTTTAGTTCCCATGCACATACATGAAAGAGGAGGAGGAAGTTCTATAGCTTTTCAGGAGATGCATTTCCGTTCCAGTCTCTTTTCCTTAGGAGAAATCAATCAATAGAGGGCAGCACTATCTACGGACTCTGTTTTTAAGGCGCTCGACATAGAAAGTGATTCCAAGTTACTTTCAGTAAGCCATTGAAATAAGAGCAGCTTTCGATAATCGCTGTCTAAGAATTGAAAGTTTATTGAGATTTAATATTGATTTTAGGCTGTTAACGTTACTTAGAAACATGGTCTTTCTGTGCACAGGTCCTATTCAGTTGGGCTATGTCAAGGACACACTATAGATAGCGTTAAAAACGCTAGATTAGGAAAGTACGGCAAACTTCGTCGTCTGCTACGAAATCCGCCATTGTTGGCCCAGTGGCCCTATCAAGTGAGTTACGCTTCCTCTAAAATTCCGCTTAAAATGCATCCTTTTCGCAAATTTTCTTATTATTATCGTCTGGAAATATAACTGACAATCAGTAAATTTTGTTATTTCTTTAAATTTTGTTTTCAATTAAAAATTTTTACATATAAATAATGATAACGTTGAGGCAACTTACTGATATCCAGATTAAGTTTTTTTAGTTTTTTTTCACTTTATTTATTTATCCTTAATAAACGATTTACATGTAATTAATAAATTTTAAAAAACATTGTGTGTAGTTTTTGTAATTTTATTTATCAAAATATAATTTTATAAATTTTTATTAAAATATAACTTAATAAACTTTTATCAAATTAACTTTTATATTTATATCAAAAATTTCACTTTACCAATTTTAATTTTGTTAAATTATAAAAATTATTAAATTATTAAAAAAAAACTATAATTATAATTATAAAAAATATCAAATATAATTTAATAAAATAGGACTATTAAATTTAAGTTTTTGATTTAAATATAAAAATTACTTTGATAATTATATTTTGATAGAAAGTTTTAAAAATTATAATTTGGAAAATCTATCAGTTTGATTACAAAAAAAATTACAAAAAAAGAACTACACATGCAATGTATTTTGAAATTTATTCATGTATGGAGGTTTATAATATTGACATAAAAAATCTACCAAAAACTTATAGTTAAAAATTTTCTATATTTTTTTTTCACCCAAATAGCAAATTTTCGTTATTCAATTTCATACGTTATATTCAAGTTTAATAATGAGTGATAATTAACTTC
>JAHWFO010081800.1:751417-762104 GCA_023313115.1 Rhysida immarginata
TCGGATATTTTAACGAATTTATTAATCTCCAAGGAGTATAGATTGAAGGATCCTGAAATTTTGCTTATTCGGATTAAAATTTAGGATCAATCAACGAATATTTCATTAAAAATATAATCTAAATTGCATCTTCCACATGCATTTCAATAGTATCTATCGCTGCGTTTGGGCCAACAATGGCTGACAAACTCACGTGACAGCCGTTCTACCAATCAGCAGCTGCGGGCGGCGCGGAAAAGGTTTGCCGTACTTTCCTAATCTAGAGCTTTACTTTTACCGAGGAATAGCACAGTTTTACCCTACAGGAACCATGGAAAAAATTATTTTTTTCTTCCTTAAACACATTAATCATTTTTAGAAACAATAGTATAATTCAGTAACTATAAATATATTAACATTAAATTGATAAAAAATTTTAAATTTTTTAAATAATTATTTGTTTAATGGTAATAACATTATTAGAGTTTTGTAGCATTGATTAAAATTATTATCAATTAATTTTTATTTACATTTTATTTTTTGAGGTTTCATTGAGGTAATACTCCTTTACATAATTTATAATGATGGAAAGTAAATAAAATAAACTTTAAAAAATGCATCTGTTTAAGAATTCAGCAAGTGGTTGAAATATGAAAAGTAGACTGCATAGGTGGCGAAGAGGCTAGCATGCTGACTTCTGAATCGCTTGGTCGCGTGTTCTGGGATGGAGATTTGTATGGATGGAGATTTGTATTTTTCCGTTATTAATAAAAGCTTACTTTCTTTATCCACTTATCAGTCACACGATTAAATTCGTTTAGGCTGAAAAGAAGAAGAAATGTGAGATGTTGACAAGTTATTATATGAATTGAAGATCTACAAATGAAAATCAGCCTTTCTTGTAATAACTGGACAACATTTCAAATTTCAATCATTATTTACATATTTACTAAAATTTGTGAACTCATCAAACGTATATTACTTTAAATTTATTTCGTTTAATTTCAATCCTTACACGTTATGTAAAGGAGAATTACTTAAGAGCCTACTGAAGAGTCGCAGCTATCGCTATCTGGCGGACAATATTGTCTACGGACCAAACTTTAACCTAGAGAACAATAGCCGTGCACAGACCAGGGGATTAAAAGACCAGCCTTTAATTATAAAGTTGCGCGTTAATATATATTTTTGTGTATCACTTGCTAAACTAAATTAAATTCTGAAAATTTAATTAAAAATGCTTTGTTTGTAGCTGCAATTTCTACATCTTTTGAGCTTTCCATAGATGTTCAGGAACAAGCCACAACTCGGATTCACGAACAGGAGAATTCATTCTTAAACACTTACACACACTGGTTAATGAAATTTATTTTAATCCGTTATTAGTTTATGTCATCTAATTCAAGAGGGAACTGGGCGAATCTAAGAAGACACACGATACAGTTATTGTTGAATACAAGCCCCGCATGATCATTTTGCACCAGGATCCGCTTTATTTTTGAGCAGGCCCTGAATATGGAGAGAAAGAAGGATCTAGCTGTCTTCGAAAGGGACTCATTATGGGTGCTCGTATAGCTGAAGCCACGATTGAAACAACGAAGTAGCTGATTGCATTCTCGAAAAGTGCGATATCCAAACGTTAGAAAAATGATCCACGCTCTTTGTCTAAAAAGAGTAACTATGACTCGAAGGCAATCAATCAATGAGCGAGACCGTCGTCGTTTAAAACGATTTATACGTAGAAACAGGCCATTCACTGTGCAACAATTGAAAAATGATTTCAACCATGGCTGTACCCGACCCATATTTGCATATTTGGCAGAGCCATGCGCCGGGAACTGAAGCAGGTCCATATTACAGTCGCATGCCTATATGAAAATTTCTGATTTCTGCATAAAAGAGGAAAGTGGCGCCTGGAACGTCGTAACTAGATATGTGAAAACTGGAAGCAGTTCTTTGGTCTTACCAATCAGGATAAATGCTGCTTTGTAACGACGGTAGGTAAGGCTCTAAACATCTTTAGAGCTCTACGGTAGGTAGAGGGTTTCGTGGTAGCCTCATGAAGCAATGGATCCGGCATGCCTTATAAAGACAACTGAAGGTTATCATCTGTTGTATGGAACTCATCCCTTGTATCCATGGAAAGTCTGGTGCGTTCCACGGGCTATCTGGACATTGTTGCCGACCAAATCATCCTCATGTAAAGCGAACGACAATGTAACATGATTCATCAGTCTGGGGTGGTTCAGCGCTGGTTTAGCGAAACCGAAGATGACTACCGACATTTACTCTGGCCGCCTCAGGACCCAGATTTTAGAACATATTGGGGATGTATCCGACAGCAAGATAGTCTTCAAATAAATCTGCGAGAACTGAAAGAATGTCTGTTGAATGCCTGGTTTATGACAACACCTTTTTGAATCCAAGAGAGCAATTCAGGCCAAAGGTGCTCCAATAAAATATTAAGCAGATATCTGTAATTACTTGACCGTGCGAGTATTTGTAAAACTGAAGTTTTAATAATAAGTTCTTGTAGTTGAAAATTGTTTGTTATAAATTTTAGCGAGAATTCTTGAAATGCTCTTAAAGAGCCATATGAATAAAATTATTTTCACTTAAAAATGATTGTTGCATATATTAGAAGGCGAAGAAACAGGCACCAACCACGAATTCGGCTGAGAAGGCAACTCGATCTGTCTGGCCCTTCTGAAGGGAAGTAATTGCTGTCTCATCACATTGCTGTTGCTGTACAAGAATAGATTCCCAGGATCCTTTTTGACATTTTCACTATTTTGTTGTCGCTCAGAGGAGACTCGAACTTCAATGTCAGCGATCGACAATGAACGCGCATGCGCAACACCGCAGGAAATGGTTTTTCGGTTCAAAGCTAGTAAAACCCTCCATCTGATTTCCTTCCCACTCTCCTCCTCCTAGCGACGGGGGTTAATAGGAGACGTCACAGGGGGAAACCCTCTCGCCGTATTTACTCCCGCTTCGCAAACCCCCTCCCTCCCCTCCTCCTCCTGCTTTTTGTCGTCCCCTCGTGTTTCCCCGTCCTTTTCTCTCGTCTTTCTTCCGTTCGGGAAAAAGCGTGCGCCCAATAGGAGATGCCCGGAGACAGCGTATTGTGACGCAAGGACCCATGGCGTCCGTTGCGCTTCCGTATCATCCATCACGGAACATCTAATGATGACGGAGTATCCGGCGTGATGTCACGAGCCGCATGGCGACGGGGTCGGGGGTTCAACTGTTCTTCCCCCGATCAACCAAGCGAACAGTGAACTTCACTCTATTTCGATCAACTTAGTAGAACGGCGGTGGCTGCGTTCGTTCGGGTTCATGTAACACGGATGTTCTTCTCCCAATATATCATCAGGGAAATAGCCCTCACTTACCTCTGTAACTCGAACCTCTTACTTGCAATTTGTGTTCATTTAACTTTGATCGCTTTCAGTTGAAATTCGATGTTAATCATAAAGTAATGTAATTAAACTGCACCATTAAATTTTTGCTAATAGATTAAAGACACCTAATTTTTTTGTAAACTATTTCAAAGTTCAGAACAAGACAAAATTATTCTGACTTAAGTCTCCAGGTTTAAACATAATCAAATGTACATATGCTTGACAAGACCACGTCATTCATCGAACGCTAACGTCATCGCCATCTCTTTTTTTTATGTAAAAGATATTAGTGAAGGCGTCAGCGAGGCGTGTGTAAGCACTGCCTCCTATAATACAACAAGGCCTTAGGGGTTGAAATCACGACGTCATCACCATGAAACCTAAAGGAATTGTCGAGGGACATCTGACAAATGGGCATTCCTAATAACGATTATTGACTGCGTTTTAGTGAACACCAATAAAGAAATTGCTTACTAATTCAATTGGCAACAGATGATGACGATGCGAATTCTATCTGCAGACTGGCATTTATAGGGGAAGCAGTAGTTTAGGAATGCTTTCAAGCATAAACGTTTTGATAAGAGTCTGCGGTATCTTTTTATAGCATCAATCTCAAATATCTAGATACTTACTTTATACTATAAGATGCCCATGACTGAGTTAATTTATCAGATTCAATTTTTTAAACGGTTACTGTTACTTACAAGGGAATCCCTCGAACATGTATGTCACAGATTTCCACCAAATTGAAATATGTTACTCAATTGAAGCTACAATAGATGCTTGCAAAATAAGAGAGTGCGGATTTTTGTTTCTTTCAAAATAAACCACGAAAACGAAAAAATTTGAGCGCACAAGGACTCCATTGTTAAAGCGGCGTATTAATGCGCTTAACGGAACTTCTTTCTTCCACTACTCACAGCAATAAGCACGAATCCAATTCAGATGAAATAGACAGCAGCAGATGGCAATTGAATGGCTTCTCAAATTTCTAAACAAACTTCGTTTTTAAAATAGATTATTACCATTAGCTAATTGCCTTCCAGTAAAAAAGTCTAGAATAATTAATAACCATTTTCTTAATTTATAATTTCATTTTATTAAGTAATTCGGTAATCAAACACGGGGCTGGCTTCATGTGCAACGTCGAGTAATACGTTGCGTTGGTGAGGGGTATGTATCGCGATGCTTTATAAATTTAAATAAAAATAGTATTCATGGATGCCTACCTCATCTTATAAATTATTTCGAGACGAATAATTGTACAACAAAATTAAGGTTTTATGCTTAATAACAGTGCTCTAACTGCAATTCTTTGGCGATCGCCGCTAACAAGTTTGCTTCCCCTCTTTCCGCCATGTTTTTTGAACTCTGCGCACTTCCGGGGCGCTTCACTGGCGCGCAACGCTATCGCTTCCACGGTGTGCTTGCACGCAAAAAAAGGCTATCTGGGGTTCCCTTGTTAGTGCAATTCACGAATGTTTAAGTGCTGTGAGAGCTACGTGTGACTGGAAATAAGTCGTATGAAGAGTCATCAGCTAATGGCTTTCAACAAAAAAGTATGGACATCAACATGTTCCCTTTCACCGCACTTCGACGGAATCATACGCAGTTTGCCTTCAGGTCAACTATAATTGAGGGACCGCTAGTGAAGCAAGTTCGTTCTAAGTCATTCCAATAGCACGCGAACATATGTCGCTAGGCATCTTACTGAGCACAAACCTTACGGAAAAGTTGCATAAGTTGAGATGCTTGCAAGAAACTATTTTTTGGAACCACACTGTATAAAAAAAACACAGTAATTTATGAATCATCAGCAGAAACTATGTCCCCTAAATGCTAAATGAATGAAGTTTTTATAGGTTTTTATAATTGTAACAATGTTCTATCTTATGGAGGCAAGGGCCTAAGACCGGACATAGCAAGCTACAGCAAAAATTAGATAAAGCACTTAGCTTTTCTTATTTCGACTTTTGATATCAACTTTTGGCTTAGTTGCTACATACAGAACGAATTTTATCCTGGTTATGCAGGTCTCTTGTGTTCATTATTTGCATTGGATACGTCGGATCCAATCAGTGTTGTATATGCAAAATCATTCCATTGTGGCATTGTGATCGTTGTTAGCTTTTATCTTCTCTTTAGATGTTCTTTGTTTGTTCATTGTCCTTATATACGCTGTACCATCATAGGAAATTTAAACTGTCCCGACTAACTAAAATTTAACTTTGAAGATCATCTAGCACCATAGAAAAGCACATATTGCTATGAAAACAACCCATTGATATACCAATCAAAAAAGGAGCTTCACAGTTGATCAACGATCTTTCTAAGTTCCGACAGTTAGCACGAGACATTGGTGACGCCTTTTATTTAGACCTGAGTAAAACGTTTTGTGGAAAATCGGCTGCAGCTTCGATTTTGAGAAAACACAACGGCTGCCTTCTTCTATGAAGTGCTGAAAACTAACAAGTGGAACCAGAATTGTTAAACGATTTTTAAATCAGTTTTTCCAACTTATGGCGCGTCCTATTTTATGCAAATCTCCCCTATGCTCTTCACCAGTCGCAATCGATAGTTCTATGAAATCCTCCATATGATCGTAGTTCTATGATTCAACCAATCTACCTTGAAATCTTCCAAGAAATCCAGGAACAACGTCTCCATGGAAAAAATGATCTAGCGTCTGCGCTTTTTTATACCCTTTGGAATATCATTAGTGAAAATTTACCACAATTTCACTCTCCAAACTTCTAAATAACGACACACCGACGTTTTATTGCATATATTGCCAAACTGCATAAACTTCTAAATAACAACTGTCTAATAAATACATTATTCTCTATCTTCTACATAAGATTATGCTTTTCATAGATCCACCTGGTCAAATACTCTCTACGATTTGAGGCCATGCAAAAAGTTCTCTTTACTTGAAGATGTATCATAAATAAGACATTTCTGTTGCTTTGGATTGTTCAGATAACCTACTATGTAGATTAGGAAATACTACTGTGTGAAAGATATAATCAGATTTCACCACATAGAATACTGAAACCAATGATAAGATTATTCTTGTAAAGTTCCGATAAGTAGATCGTGAAGAATATACTGCAGCTACCGTGTAATTTCACATCTAAATCTCTTATATAGATATAGGGTGTCCGAAAAATTGATGTGCACTGAAATATTTTATAAATTGGTAAATTTTGTGATTCAGGTTGATAGAGAGAAGGACATACGGTCTGACTTGCAGACGTGTGCCACAATCTATCTGCAAATGCAAAAGATCTATGGAGCCCAATTATAACATTTCTTTTACGAGGCAGAACAGCTTAATTTTTACGTCTATTTCTAGTGCACACTAATTTTGCGGATATCAGTACTTTCCTCTGATCGTTTTAAAAATCATTATGTATTTGCTGATTCTAGGACTCATCATAAATGGAAGAATAAAGGTCTGGTTTTTATTGCTTTTATCAATATTCAAAACTTAACCATGGTTTGTGCTTTAAATGTCTTTGTTCGTTCTAGATATTCAAAATATACATAGATTAATCTCAAATCTCTGAGAAAACTTCCTCAGACGAGCATTTCGTTGTTTTCCAATAAGGAAATGGTTTGCATGTCAAAATCACATGTATAAAAGCCAACGTCGAGCCTTTTGCCATTGTGCTACCATTATTCATAAAATGAGAAATTTCCTGCATAAAATTCTTGCTGTTTAGGAAAGTCGGAGGATGGAAAATGAAAGGCTTTAGACGTGGATGGGGAAAGAGCGGTGGTTGGGGAGAAAGGGGAGGGGAATTTGAAGCCGTTTGGTTGATGAGATGGCAACACTATGATTGATAAGGTGACGGCGAAGCATCTCGTGATGAATGGATGCCTTCCTGTTATCTTACGAACGCGCATGCGCTTCAACCACGAACCCTAAGTCTCGGGCTCCCCGCTCCCTATTTCAGCCTCTATGTACGGCAAATGACAGGATCTGTGCCGTCGATGATGAATGACACCCACACCTCCTCCCTCAACACCTCCACTCCCTTCAATGGCAGAGATAAACACACCGACCGGAGCATCAGAGCATACAAGGGGGTGGGCGATGGAAAATGGGGGATGAAATAAAATGGATTCCGAGGAGGCAATCGAACGCACGTGCTCTCTAACCCCTTCCACCCACCCACCAGTCTCTCTATTCATGATTAAAAGTTTCCGATGGCAGAGATATTTGAGCTCCATTTTGCCAAGAATGAAAGAAATTTTGTTTCCTTTCATTGCCCGCGCTCACAGCACCGTAATCGTTACACAGAATTGCAACTGTATTCTCAGTGGTAACATGAGGGGATTTTATTTCAATATAACGCACCCCTCCTTTGAACGGTTTTTAATTCAAGTTTCATATAAGCAAACCTTGTACAGTCACTAAAAGTACTATTGATTGGGAATTACTAAGTTCAAAACTTTTTACCCAGGTCGGCTTAGCAGATTCTTGTCCTGGACAAACATGCTGGTCCATTTCAGGATAAAAACCCGCAAGTAGGTGGACTCAAGATAATCCTAGGCCTCACATTTAAACTTAAGTTTCACAAAAATTTGATAGGAAACTCGTAATAGATAATCTTAATGAAAGATTTTTTGATGGATCTGTTTTTGATTTGAAGAATACTACTGCTTAAAGATGAAGAGCGAAACCTATCCTTACATTCATGATGTAAGCATGAATCATTTTTTTCTGTCCAATTTTTCTAAATTCATATTAAAATATTAAATCGTCTTATTAAAATATTAAATGGCATTTGGTCATTACAAGCCTCATGTATAACTTCGATAATGAAAATTGATAGCATTCTCATTAACCTTTGCTAGGAATTATGGCATGTATGCAGCACACCATGGATTCCTTTGCACAAGGGATTGAAATGAGTAGATTGGGATAAGAAGATAAAAAGGACAAAATCCGTTTTCAAACGATTTTTCATTGGGTTTTAAGATGCGTCAGCATCTCTGCTATTTGCGCCTTATTCAAATTAGTAATACCTACCTTAACGCAGTCCAGGAATAAATACGGGGTTATCTAGACAGTAGTTCCAACAAGAAAACATTAGCGAAGGTGCTTGCTGGTATTTGAAGTGCAAAACTTTAATGTACTTTTCTACGTAGCTTCCACCATTGTTGAGACATTTGTCGTAGCGTTGCACCAGATGTCGCATTCCCTCGCCATAGAAAGCTGCTGATCAAGATGTGAATGTGAAATTTGGGGGAACTGCTGAGAGAGCGACATCTTAGTAAATCCTCTCTTTACCTTCTCATGCAACAAATCATTATTCACCATAGAAGGTCGGCCATTCCGTTCTTCATTTTCACCTTCCTTCATTAAGAAGCCGCACCCACCTCCGTACCATCACTGAACTACTCATAGTTTGTTGCCTGCCATTGACTTGATTTTCTGACACACGGTAAATTGTCGACGAACGGTATGAAGCTTTGAAAAAGGCGCCTATACTAAGGCGACAAATTACCCACTCAGTAGGCATGCGCATAATCACGACTACCGCGGCAATATTTTACACGGAACCTACTTTTCTGGATAGCCTCGTACAAACATCCATTCCTATGCAGAATTCGAACCCACGACTCGAATTGGAAAGCCACAGTTCTCTCATCCAACTGGCTGGACAAACGATTCTTGATAGGAAGCTCCATTACAATACTGTCTGATAAGGGGTTGTCATCTCCGGTTACACATATCAAAGGAAAATAATAATTATATCCTTTAATTAAGCTCACAAAACATGCAGTGGTTCGCTTATACGTGAAATTCTTGAGCAAAAGAAATTCTTCCAATGTCACAATGATCGATGACGGCTTTTTCAGTATAGCTGGAAATTTTTCTCGTTTTTTTTTTTTTTTTTTTTTTTTTTTTTTTTTTTTAATTTTCTTCACGGAGCAAGTAGTTTCTCAAAGATATGCCCATTTATGGTAAGGGTTGAATTAATACAGTTTTTTGCTTCAGTAGAATTTCGGATTATTCGATGTATTAACTCCTCGCGATCCTCCTTTGCAGTATTAACGGTCTTCCTACCACATCTGCAATACTGTAAAAGCGTTTTCTTTCGTTCATTAAAAACTTTTGCAACGGTTGTTTTTGAAGAGGTTCACAGTTTATTTTATTTGTTTTTATTTTTTTGTACAATGGCTACTGCTAAATCTGCACTCATGAGAACACCTCCAAGAGCTGCAACATTTCTAATTCATAAGATGCTAATTTCAGCTTAAAATAATTTCAATCAGCCTAAGCAGTATTTAGTTTTTTCACTTAACGCTATAATTAATTTATATGTAATATTAAAATTTGTTTAACTTGATAACACATTATCTAGCCTTTTATTCAAAAGTTCTATCTGTTAATCGAAGCGATTAATTACGTTTTACAGAAGATTCATTAAAATTATATGAAACACTCATTTTATTTTCTATGAAAATTGTTTGGGATCTTGAAAATTTTATCTTCGATTATTAAACAAATTCCCGAGTTTCTATGGAGATTTGCGTTCGTGTTTAAGCGATGGCGTAGTCGAATTAGGCAATACTGAAACCGTAATTATTGTAAATAGGATTGCGATTCCCTATTTAGAACTTTTACATTACTAACGAGTTAGAAACGCATCGGTTTCTCTACACATGTTGACTCGCTTTAATATCGATTCGCTCTCGCAATGAATAAGGGCTTAGTTTTGAATTATACCGATTGTTTTACTGAATTCTCAAGTTGGCAGTGCATTATTAACTGCAGTGATTAACGTCTATTTGTTAACACCTAATAATTTCTTAATGGGAAAACACAGCTACATTACTGATGGCTAAGCTATCCAATTACTCTAGTTTTCAAATTCATTTAATGGTTACAGAAGTAAAATATTAAAAAGATTTATTTTATTTCCTCAGCAAAAATAGTAAAACCCAAAATTAAATTTACTGAAATACAAAGCGAGGCAAAGTTCTTCAGCCAACAGTGGCTGTTTTGGGTTAGACGCGAAACATCTTTTAGGGAGTCGCCGAGTTACATCGTCAAGTTAATTGTGATATTTTTAGTGATAACTGCGAGTCTCTTTTTTGATTTTTCTTTTTACTATGTTTTCTTTTTCTGTATTTTTTTTTCTATGTTTTCTGTAATTCTGAGTCTCTTGCCTGTTGGGGGACACCATGGGGCTTGATCATCCAGCTGAACTGGTTGTTTGTTCTTTCCCGGCTGTTATTACATTATTATTATTATTATTATTATTATTATTATTATTATTATTATTATT
>JAHWFO010081800.1:762114-801153 GCA_023313115.1 Rhysida immarginata
TTATTATTATTATTATTATTATTATTATTATTATTATTATTATTATTTATTTTATAGTTATTTCTTCAAAAAATTTGGAGAATGTTTAGAGTTGTTTTTAGAAAATGTTGTCCATTTTTTTCCATCTCTTTTAGGAATTCATAATTAATATCTTTCTAGTATCTGTTAATTTTTTTACTATCTATTTTGAGAAAATAAAATTACTGTTTTAGTGTCTTTGTTTCATTTATTTTTTCATACTTATTAATGTTTATTGAATTATGTGCTTTGTAATCATTTGGAGCCAAAAATTGGAAATAAGCGTGGGAAGAAAACTTTTCCCGAAAAAACAGAATTGGCATTTAATTACTTTAGATTGTGCATTAGCTTATGAGAAACGCTAACCAACTCGTTTTAACATAGCAACAGAAGTACTTTTTAAAAATTTTTTAACGTTAAAAGCTTATTCTTATGCTTTTTTGTGTGTGCTGAATCCGTATCACTCAGAGTATTCTTTTTTTTCAATGAAACATTTAAAATTATTCAAAGTTTGGAACCTGATAAATTTCTTTGTGTCCCAAAAACATGGATACGTTAACATTGTAGTCGCTTCTCTTCACACCCATTGCTTTAACAGTGAGGTCTGTATGTACATAACTTGGGAATGTGGCTTGATAGAAAAAAATCTAAAAGCAGATTCGGATCCAGCACACAAAATAAAATCACAAGAATAAGGCAAATTCATTCAAAAATTTTTTTTCATCGTTGGGCTGTGTAAGCTTTAAAATTTCATTTATAAAGTGAAAGAAAGATGGTGGCATAATTTTTGACAATATTACATAGGTATTTTTTGCATTTAAAAATTTTTTTCTTAAACTCATTTTTATAGCCTGTATCCTAAATCCTATCTGAATTTAGAAGAAAATCTAAAACGATGTTCTAAACCCTAAAGCTAGATACTATTGGAGGAAGAAGAGCGAGGACATGCTGGTTTTCTGTACTGAATTCAGGGTGTTCTTCCTTATGAAAGTGATTAATGAGAAATACGAGTTATCATAAAACTAAACAATTAGATTATCTGCTATCGTTAATTGAAATAAAATATCTTATCAAAGTGAAGCAACAGTAACAAACTATTCCAATAATATTCGGGAAGAAGTAACTTATAAGTTTTAAAGAATAACTCAGGAATGAGGATTTATTACACCCTATATATCAGATGCTTTCATCAATAATTTTAATTTTTAACATTTATTTAATGTTTTTAACGCGGCCAATGATAAATTAAGTAAAACTTTCTTATAAATAGACAAAGGAAGTTGACAAATATTTAAATTTAATTTGAAAAGTCACTGTCTTTATGATTGACCGCTATTAAGAAAACAGTAATTTATAATTGCTATCTGCCTGTTCAGATTGAGTAAACACGGGTATGAAAATTCTGCCTTTAGAATCAACGTATACACCAACCCGCTCCCTTCCATTCTTGATATCATGATTCTACTTCCGTTTCCTGCACTGACCGTCGAGCTAAGTTTCCACACACGACTTCCTTGTTCCGGTCGTCCGCACGTGAAGCAGTGCACGTGGCGTCGTTGATGCAAGACTTATTCTTCATGATCCCGATTGGTCATGGCGCTCAGTGGCACGCGGGATAGTTAGATGTCTCACTCTGCCAAAGAGAAAGAGAGACAATAGAACGTGTCAGGGCCAATGATATAATGATTCTCGAGGACCCTCTGACTCCGCGCACACGCTTTACCCCCTACAAAAGAGGCGCCCTCCATCTCCACTTTACTCCCACAAATCATTTTTAATGTTTACCACTTTGCCTTTTGTTGTCTTCCTTCCTTATTCTGTCATGGTTGTAGTAATTATCGAAATGAACACGGTTAATAATTTTAGCGCGAAAATGTATAGAATGTGTGTCTCAGAATGAAAAATGCAAAGAGTCCGTGTCGAATCTGTGATAGAATCTGACAAATGTATATGAAGTGATCACAAATTAGGGATTCCAAATGGCTACTAAATGTCAAAATTTATAACATGAGTTTTAAAATTTATTTAATAAAATCCTTTTTGTATATAATTAAGTTCAAAAACATTCCAAAATATGCTGTAATATAGACCTAGCAAGAAAGACCTTACATTTTCCAAATGTGGCAAATGAGGAATTCGGAACCAGAGGGGCGAAGCGACAATGTTGCCAATTTTGCTTTTATCATTGGAAATTATAGAGCCATCCTTTTTCTCTGTGTTGAGTGTCATGGCAAAGAAAAATCGAACTTTCTATATATTTTAATAAGGTCCAAACAAGTGTATATTTTCGTCTTTTGAAGCGTTGGGTCAACGCTTTAACAACCTTTATTTTCTCTAAATGTACTTTTTGTCACTTACGCCCCTCTGGTTCTGAACTCCTCTGAACATTTTTTTGAATATATTTTAAAATTTTGTTTACAAAGCTTTACTTCATAGCAGATAAAAGTAAACGCAAAATTCAAAACGCCGTACGGCACAGATGACCGCTTAGACTTTACAGAACATTTCACGAAGGTTTTCGTGAGAGGAAAAGCATGTACATTGTCCCTTCTGCCTATATTATATGGAAGAATAGTATGCGATGTAGAATTCATCACGAATACTAATTCTGCTTAAAGAACTGGGATAGTTGAAATGATGTATTAATAATAATAATAATAATAATAATAATAATAATAATAATAATAATAATAACAACAACAACACTGGTAAACAACATTTTAACATAGCTTAGATTCCATAAAAATATTTCCATACAGTAGATGAAGATAAAGCATTTATTCAAAAATGTTTAAAGATTTGCTCTGGGCGCTTGTGCGCACATTAGTTTCCCTGTTCAGAAACCAGCAAAAAGTTACCCATCATATTTGGATCGAAACGGCCTTGGTCACTTGTCTCCATTAAATTAGTTTCTTGGTGAAATCTTTCACTATGTTCGTCGCTAACAGCTCCTAAATCCAGCGGAAAGAAGTGGCAATAACTTTACATCCTGAGGTAATAGAGAAATTTGGAGTTCAGATTTGGAATCAGCACGCTCCAATTAGTTTAGAACACTTACATTTGTCAAAGTAGCTAACAAAAAGTATTTTATTGTTGACCAGTGTAATTTGCAATAGCCAGGTCGCGGAATTTTTCCTCCCCTTTTCTATTTATAATGATTAGTGGAGTTAAAATATATTGGCACTTGGATGTAAAATTTATAAGCGCCAGTATGAAAAAACAGAGTCCGTAAAAATACCTTTACGAAGTTAACACCTCCAATATGAATTAAAATAATTTACAAGGTTAACAACTGGGTTGAAGTTTACTAGTTAATATATCAAAACAAATTTTAATGGCATCAGCATGTTTAATTTATTATGAGAGAATTAAAAATTGTCAGAAAAACAGGATTTAAAATGCTAAACGAGTAAAGAATCAAATTAAGAATATAAGAATTGAAGGAAAGTACAATGGTAAATTTTTTTTTTTTTAAATCGTATTGGTATAAATAAAATATGTTACCTGTAGTAATTTTGTCTTATAAGGAAGATATCATTGCTATTGTAACAATGTTGCATCATTCGGGTTAGTTGGGTTGGTTTTGCCTGATATCAATAGTCTTTAATGTCTTGAAGATAATTGTTGCGTGCCTTAATCAACTTACTCATCTTGTAGATCCTTTCAGAAGCAATCCCTTGCCCGTTTCATCCCCATCAAACACGATTCCAAGTTAAGGAGATACCGCTAATGAAAAAAAGATTCGAGCATGTAAAATATGATTGTTCGCAATGAAAATTGCTGCATTGCATTATCTTTTCTAGAGTTTCTCCAAAGAGACTTGCACAAAACTCTATATTCAAAGACTGCTATCTCTGCTTACAAAATTGTAGTCTATTGTTTACTAAGACGAATAAACAAAATATAATATAATAAGCTAAAGGCATCGCCGATGATTTCTTGTTAATTTAGAAAATTATTTAAGCAAACTCTTAAAAGCAAAAAAGTCTTTTTTATATATCTAAATTTTGCCCTAATCAACATTAAATTCAAATTTTGTTTGTTTGAAAAACTTAACAAAAAGTAAATTTAATTTACGACAAACTATACGCATAAAGGGATTTATTTAGGGTTGCATGGAAGAAAGGATTTATATATTTAAAGAGAAATAAAACTGTCTTTGTATACACAGAAGGTGATTCTCCTGTTTTCAATGGACCTATTGTATTGTAGGCAAACACTCCAATGGAATTCCCGCTGATCGGCGAATGAGACGAGAATAATACTTTTGAGAGTTGGAACTAAAGAAAAGGGAGCAAGAAAAAGAGGAATTGGAAGTTAAGAGCACATAAGACGACGTGACCTTTCATCTTGATTGACATTATCTTTCCTTCTTCATCGCCATCTCGCTGCCGAATCAATCACTCACAAGGATCTCATTCGCATTCAATGGGAATAAGATTCCTTAATGCAAGTGCTCTTCTTGGGCCGTTGACAAAAGGGTCCTTGGCTTTGTGCCTTAAACACGAAACCCCTGGACACCAAAACAGCTGCGGCCTCTCAACTGTAAGAAATTATTTTTGGGATATGAAAGGATTAGAAACAAACAGAAATTGAAATTCGAGTTTTGAATGAAAGGTTTTCAAACTTTTATTTTAGATTTTTGATTTTTTTTTATAAAGAAATAATTGTTTTATTTGCACAGTGCATTTAAAACAATGAGACATAGACAACGGAGATATTTAATTTAAAAAATCCACTTAAAATATCCAAGCTGAAACTTCCCGAAGGATTTCTTGCTGATGCTACAGAATTTGGACACAATAGCCTAGAGAAAAAGATGGGAATAATGATCTTCCAACACTCTGTCAACAGAAAAGGCAGTAGACTGTTTTCCCAGACTGAAGAGTTGGTAGTAGGTCAAATATGCAGTAATATGAGGAGACTTAGGCGCGACCAAAAATACGCCATTTGCACCAACAAATTGAAGAATAAGTTTTCTGTATAGTACGGGAAGTAAAAAACTGAGGACTGCGGTAGTAAATGCTGGTTTAGATCCCGACAATTAGCACATCTTCAAGGTATCAGCAACATGATTCAGAAAGTTGCGATTAGAAATCAGCAGCCGTAAAAGAACTCATAAAATTTCAAAGCCATCTTTTTTATGCTCTATCAAATACAATAATGCAACCCACTTACGCGATTTGATACGTTCTCTTGTAAGATATAACCTAAATTACAGGGTGATTAGAAAGTCTCTTCCTGATAAAGATATTTAATAAAACAATAACTTATATAAGTAGATGCAGCCATTATGTTCTTCATCTCAGAAAGTTTTTGCATATCCTTAATAACTTCAACATGTACCCCTTTCATTGTTCGGAGAACATCCAAGCGATATTCAATTTCTCGCCCAGTATTTACCAGCATGTCTTTTGTTACCAATATTATCGCCCGCAACGTGTACACAGAAAATGCCGGGGACCAGTATAAAAAACATTTTATCATTAACTCATCCACACAGGAAAAAATCTAATGGAATAATCTCCAGAGAACGTGGAGGCCATGGTGTAGGAAAATGTTGGAAAATTTTGAAATCAGGCATGCGCCTACAGATAATGCTCTATATGGCAGCATACCAACCATCCTGTTGGAAAATTACCAATGGCTGGTACTCTTCTAATTGAGGTGTTATGTAGCTCTCCATACGCTATTTCGACTTATCCGATGTTAGCGCCACCAACGGTGCTACGGCTCTTAACGTACTCTCCGTTATAAGAACATAGTTTTTCTTTAATAATGATTATATTTCTTTATCAGGGAAAGACTTTCTGATTATTTCTATACATCGTAATGAACAAAATTTTATCATTATCAGTTGCATAATGATATCAGTTAAATTAGAACTTGCTATTAATACTATAGCAAACGGTTCTTTGTTTTATTATAAAAGAGAAACGCTTGCTTCCGAGACAATTTCTCCTTTTATTTTGACAACCTTTTGCAGGAAGAGAAATACATTTTCTAATCCTTCGTACAAATCTAGATGCACTATTATTGGCTAATATGAATTAATTGGAGGAGGAGGAAAAGGCTCTACTATGAAAACTAGCATCGTCATTAACGATAATTATTTGTTTAATCGATCATCGACATCCTATTAACATAAAATAAACTTGGAAAATTTGTTTTGAGTTTCCATGTACACAAGATTATTGAAATTCAGCGCACGCTTTGCGAGGGGATTGGGGGTTTGGAAGCCCACCCTCGCGCCGGATATTGACGAGCAGGAGCGAACGCGAGACAGCAGTGGGAACGAAGCCATGACCGACATGTGTGGGAGAGGGTAAGAGAGAAGGGTGTGGGAGAAAAGAATTGATGCCGTCCGACAGATTTCCGTCTGCCTCGACAACCCTCCTCCTCCGCCGTGTGCTGCACCAGGATTAGAGAGGGTATCATGGAGAAAGAAGGAGGGGATTTAAATTCCCCCATTTATTCGTGAGCGTTGCATGTTTTTGACAATTGGAATGGAATGCCCTCCACACACACATACATGCACAGACTCCCCTACCCTTGCCTTTCTCTACCCTCCTTTTCTATCCCGTCTGTTGCAAGCAATAACGACGCCTGTTGGTGGTAAGTGGAAAAGTAATGTTGCTTTTAACACATGTTACCAGGTGGGTCGGGTCGCATTACACATGACTCTCTTTTTCTGTCCCACACACATGAGAACGACCTCCCACTCGAGATCACCTCTATATTCTATCTACCTCTATTTTCCATCCTCCCCCCCCCCCCCCCCCGAATGTCATTTCCCAACGTAGTCTGTCTCCTACACAAATAGCCTATGGCTTAGAGCCTTTTCAGTACAAAAGAAGCTGACAATAGGAAGAGAGTGAAAAAAGCAAAGGACCGCAAACATATGAGGATGAATGAAAACAAATGAGAAACAAATCGCTTCGCCGAAAACTTATTGATCCTTCACCTTTAATTTAAAAAAAAATCTTGTTGCGCTTTTCTAAGAGCCAAGAAACATCCAGGAAAAGACTAAAGTTTACTACAATTTAAAAACATTTATACGCCTTATGTTCTCCTTAAGTTTAATGCTTTTCTTTAGACTAACCACATAATGCAATCTGTTTGAATGCTGTGCGTCATTAAGCTAAAATAGAATTATGCATCATGAAGAATTTAGTATATTAACTAGTTGATCCATACCCTTCTTAACAGTTAAACAGTTTATTACCATGGTAAACTCCGGTTTTAAGAAATTAATTATTTTGCAGAGTAAGTGTCTTCTAACAAAGGTTTGACAGTTATGGCGGATTCTTCTTGTGATTATCCATGATAAGGCGTTGTTGCCGTTGGCGTGGCATATTAATTATTGAAGATGACGAAGTCGAGTTAATTCTCTATACGAGCTTTAAAATGCTAAGTAAAGAGAATTAATTAAGAGGCTAATGAAAAGTAAAGAATTAATTAATTAAGGTATAATCAGTAAACCTATTATAGTCTAAATAATAGATAAATGATGCCATTTGAGCAAGACGAAGTTTCGGTTATCGCAATCGCCCATTCATATTTCAATGACATCAAAAATGGTCAAAACATTCTTCGTTAAACTTCTTTATATTTGAGGACTATTGAAAATATGAATACTGCATAGTATGTTTGAAATTTTTCATCTATCTTTTCTTGATCTAATTCATTACGTACCATATTTTACAATTTACAGATCTTCATAGGTGTTCCAGAAACTTGTTTTACATAATGTATATAACTCGCATTTCGTTAGGTGGTTTCAATTTAACTCCAATTTTACATTCCAATTAATATTCTCTTTTAATTTCAATTGAAATTCTGATTTAGACGATGGTGTTGAAAAAATTAAGCCACGAGCCAGATTTGAGATAATTTATAAAGCATTTACTTATTATTTCCAAAAAAAAATTACATTCAAATTTACTTTCATTACAGATTTTCAATCTAATTATTCCACAACTCGTACATTAAATCCGAATATACCTGGAAAAAAAAAAGTTTCTAAATCAAATAAAATATCTGTCTTTCTCGGTGGGGAGATTTTTAATTTCGTTCAGTGTCTCCCATTTTAAGTCTTTTGTTCATCAACACCTGTGTTCTTTTTTTTTCTCTCTCTCCTTTTTTTCTGCTTAATTTCTTCGCTCTTTTCGCTTCATTCGTGAAACTCATCGCCTCAGAAAGCAGCCGAGTGATGTCGGAGTGTGAAAGGGCATCGAACACGCGACGCCCATCGAGACATCTGGTGGGGTGAAAGGCAAAGAGAAAGCGAACGCTCTTACGCACGATCCCATCCATCCAGCCATTCAATCAGTGAAGAAAATTCGAAAATTTTATACTTCAAATGGTAGCGTAATTGAAATAAATTCTCATCCAAATGGAACGAATAAATCGGAAAATTAACATAAATCACGGCGCCTTGATTTCCTCCCTCCCCCTACTCTCTAATGGCGTCCATAAATAAAAAGGGGAATTCCATATACATGTTTGGATAATTTTTGCGCGATTTTACGGTTATTGTTTCATTGGATATAATGATGGTATTTTAAAAAGTTATGTAAAATTAAATTAAATGATGTTAAGATTTAATGATATAAAACCAGTTCTAATCTGTTGTTATAAAACTTAGTAATTTTCATAAACAAAATGCTTAAATGTTCAATGACATACTAATTAAAATAACTATCGGTTAACTTGATAAACTATATCCATTTACGAGCATTTTCAAGAAATTTTTACTTCTTAATCTATCCAATTGTTCTAACCAATAGAGAAAATCCAGTTTTCTTTCAGTTAAATAACATCAGCCGAATAGATCGAGTAAGTTGATGTTTCTGATTGATCAGCGGAAATTGATCATTTCCAAATGAGATAGTTTGAGAGGTTTATTGATCCCAGAAAACTGGTGATATTTAAAAACATCGAACTGCGTTCAATCAAAATTTATTTTCAATTTTATAGTATGAAATTGAGATTTTGTTAATTCCATATCATTGCGTGTTCAGCGATCCTCAAAATGGCTCAATAGCTGCATATTGTTTCATTTATCGCTTATCAAATTAACTTAACGGATTATATTAGCCTGAAGCCATTGCCATTATAAACAGCAGCCCAACAACACAACCTCCTCATACAGAACGAATTGGAAACTTGTTGCGACAAAGTTTCAAAAGTGCAATAAAAGGCTTGCATGATATCTTTTCAAACTGTTCTGAACTTTGACTGATATTAGAAAGTGGTTTTTTTTTTCATAGAAAGAATAACTGCTATGATTATAAAAGCAATTTTGAATAAATTATTATCAAAAGGCTAATATATCCATAAAGTTCCTCATGGTTCAAAGTAAAAATAGTTGTAAAGTTTTTAAAGACATCTTTGCAATCAAAAATAATCGAAGTTTGAACAAAGCTTATCGACTCTCAGTATGGAAATGAAGACACAAAAATTATGTGTAAGCACAGAATATAGAATCAAGAGGTGCTCATAAATTTCAAAAATTCGCTTTTTTCTCAAAGAATTTTCCGTTAATGTCGTATTATATTAATCTAATTAAGATCTAAGGCTTGTTTTAGCCTTCATTATTTAACATACAATAAAATCTCAAGTGATGAAATACAGATTACGCCAATTATATATTTTTCCTTTGAGCTTATGCCATTAATTTGCTCAATTGATGATGTCAAAAAATTTCCCTGCTTATCACAGTAAGAAACAAACATACTTGTATATTATAAAATAATACTAGAAAATACTATTCATCCAAATAATACTCTACTGTGCATAATATTATAATCATAATTATAATAGCATTATTCAGGAATTTTCGAACAATGATTCACCTGTTTTTCTCCATTTCAATATATAATCGAAATTTCAAATCAGAACTCGATTTATACTGAAGTTCAAACTAGGCTAGATAGCAAAGCAAAGAATTCTTAACGCATTAGTTGAAATTTTATGATAGAGAGGTATGCCAGTAAGTTTAAAGGTGGTTATAAATCGTAATAACAGGGCGCATCAAATTTCTTATATCATATATTACAATTTCTATGTTTATCTTTTCTGCTAATAATTAGTAACTAATTCCCATTTCTTAACTGATTATAAGTAAACGAATGTGCATACATCTGCCAAGGTGTTTGCATTCCTTTCCTAATAATGCTTTTTTTTCTCTAAATAATTACAAAAGCTATATCTCAATTTTCGTGATTAGAATGGCGATGACACTTAAGAAAGTAACGACATAAAAACTCCTGTTTATTGGGTAGCTGAGAATTTTAATGATTCAAAAACAAAAGAACTTCATTACGTCTTCGGAATTCTTAATTTTGGCAGCATCACTCAAATCAGGTCAGAGGACGCATTTATCCCGAAAATAAAAGCCAGAGAAGGAAAATAAGAGATGGCTTTAGGTTTTAAGAGCGCAATAAAAGAGCCCTTCAAAAATTGGGATTTATTTTGGGAGCTTTATTTTATGGTAATGAAACTCACAATCCACTTTACTGCGATTTTATTGCTGCAAAAAATTAGATTTATTTGAGGTTGTAAATATTTTGCTCGCTGGAAACTTCAAAAACTAGAAAGATTAGAAGCTGCAGAAATTCAAACATCTATAAAATTATATTTTAGAAGAAGAGTCGTAAATTATATTAATTTTTAATATTATAATACTAAAAAATACTTCTAAAAACTGGAAAAAAAAAACAATGAGAATAGCAAAACTGAATGGATGAGATCCTTTCTAGAAATAATCTTTGAATGATATATATATTCGTACATCATAAAAATGAGAATAGTAAAATTTTTATATGTAGGCATTAAAGGCATTAAATCTGTGTTATCAACATGACAGCTCGTTATTTCAAATTCGATATGCTAACCGATATCATCACGAACTGAATGTAACGAAGATCAATCGATTTATAGAGGAATTAAAATCGATTGAAGGAGGTTTAGATTTCATAGTCAAATGCACCCAACTAGGAATTGACGAGATCGTTTCGATTGCGAATGAAAACCGCCTTCAATTTTTTGCATGACGATCGCACAACTCACTTATTTGTTATTAAAAAGAAAGAGAGAAAAAAATAACAGAACAAGCGAGAGCAACTAATGGCGAAGAGATGATGAAATTCGTCACAAAAAGAAAATTTTTCCTTTCTTCTCCTCTTCCTCATCATTTACAAAAGAGAGAAAGAGAGAGAGAGTTAGAGAGGTGAATTGAGTGGCGGCGGCGGTGGAGGAGAAAGAGAGAGCGAGAGCAAGCGATTCGTCCGCCCGTTCTCTCGCCTTCCTCCAACCCGCTTTCCACTTGACTGAGCAGGCGACGCCGGATCGACCAATGAGCGTTCGCCCGCCCCGCCATCGTTCCCGTCGCCGGAGCCACTCCCTGTCTCCTCCCTATTGGCCGGCTGGACACGCCATGGGCGGCGACCAACTCTCGCCGATGACAAGAGGTTTCAGCCGCAGACCATCCATCCCCATTCGGCCGATGGATCAAAGTGTCCTTTTCTCTGTCAAGCGCTTTGTAGGTAACAAAAGTGTCTCTCACCATCCATCCCCCTTTTTTCTTTTCCCCCCCTTTTTTTGAAAAGGTCCCACTGTCCCTGTGAGAACCCCCTCAATCCCTATAATTCTCCTTAACAATCCCTTAAATAAAAACTAGAACTGATTTCCATTACAGAATTTATTGCCGTCCCCGTCTTCGACGCTGTCCGCAATCGTTCGTTCATCTTCCCATTTTTACCATCGAAGAAATGGCAACGCTGCCTTCTTCCCTTTAGCATTTCGTTTTATTTGCGCGTACGTTCAACACCTCCTAGACACATCTCCTAGAAGGTGTTGGTACGTTATAGAGAAGATTCATGTAAAAATATGTTAAAAACAGAGTCCTAAATAATTGGAAGAAACGAATTTTGCCCATTTACCTTTCAGCTATTTCATTTTTCTACAAGAGGTCCTGGCTTAAAAATATTTTATCCCATTTTGCCTTGAACTATTTTTAAAGTCCACACATTTCACCGTAGAATATTAAAAAATTTTGGCTTTCTCTAACAGACTCTTAATTACAAAGTAGATAAGAAGATTGATATGAGAGCAACTTTTATCATTAACTGATATTTGGAGTTCAAGGAATGGCATGAACAGGATAAAATAAAAACATTCTGTACAAGTTCACATTCAAAGCGAGATCAGATTAATTTCGGTAACAGATTCTAAAAAAAGGAGGGTAGAGCAATGAATTTAAAAAAAAGACACTAAATTTGCGAGATGAAATCTTAAAAAAGAAAAAAAAAGCGAGAGAGAGAGAAAGGAGAAGCGAGGATTTCGTATGGGGGTGTGGGAAGAAGGGAGTTTCTAATTAATCAGCCGGAGGTTGAAGCGAGATAAAAGCGGTAGTGCTAAGAAGCGACGACCGCACTCGGCTCCAGTCTCAACACGGGGGCGAAGGATTAAGGGGCGGCGGCAAGCCCAGAAGACAAGAGGCTCGGATCAACGGGGAAATCCCCCCGAGCACAATCCCGGCAGCCACATTTCATGCGAATTCTGCAAAAAGTTCCACACCGAAAAAAAAAACGTTCGTCTTTTTCACACACACACCCTACACAGACACACACACACACATACACACACACAAAGTTAAAACGTAGACAACCTCTTTCTATTTCTCCCAAAAAAAGATCATCGCTTATACTGAGTATTGCTTAAGCTGTTATTACATGTTTAACGTTTGTAAAAGCTTTTGGGGAGATCCCCGCTATATTATGCTTTGATAAAAGGTTGACTCTTCTTTAGGTTATCAAACGTGAGCGATGTTTTCTTAAAGCTTTCTATTCGCTAAAGACATTAAGTGGCCAAGAGTAAACGTTTCCCGGCGTCATTTTCAAATATTTAAACGGAAATAAATACTTAATCCTCGGTTAGTTGAAATCATTTTGTTTAACAAAGTTAGCCCATCAATTAAGATAAAGGTGAGTAAATGAAAATATTCCGCAAATGAATTGCGACAGAAATTTTAAAATTATTTTTAACATTGAAAATCAATCACTGATCCAATAGCAAAAATTCAGTTTAAACACACTATCATTCCAAAAATATAAACTGGAGCTGGAGATGAAGATCCCCATATGTTTGATTTTCTATACCTCTAATCTCTCTATAAATAACTAGCCCACAATTAAGAAAGTTTCTTCATAAAAGGAAAGTTTTCAATGAACGTATGAAGTCAATCTTGAACTGCATTCCCGCTAAGTAAAGGAAGTTTGTGCATTTATTCCGAACTGGACCTAAGTCGTATGCTGAAGCTTGAATTTTTTATTTTGATAAACCGGAATCGGAAGTTGATTCTAAAAACTGGCTGTAAAGATATCCGTACAATCGACAGTTACATCATAATGCATGCGTTGTATGAAAAACTCGTACAAATTTGCAATATGCTGCTCTATTCCTTTAAATTTTTCCCGCTATTCTTACTTTGATTTGAAAGAAGAATTCCAAATTTAATATTATGCTATTTAATGCCTTCTTTTTGTAAAAATAATTTTCAAAGAGTCCATGAAGTTTATTTTAGTGCAATATTACAGAGGACGACTCAGAAGTTTTGCAATATTTTCATCACTTTTTTTTCTTAATTCGTAATGTTACAACGAAAGCTGCCTACCATTCAAAGCCATCTTTTTACCAGTTCTTCGATCCCGCGGGGGTATCAATATTTATCTTTCGAGATTAAGAACTCCTTCACCCCGGCTTCCATCTCCTGATTGTGGGCCATGGCCCGGAACAAGAATAATCCGACGGTGAAATGTTCGGATGTGTGCTGGATATGGCATCGGTTCGATTTTCTCAAGTTTCTGTCTTCCCAGGACGTTCGAATGGTATGCGGCCTCGCGTTGTCTTCTATAGGGAAACGCACCTTCTGTTCTTCAGTGTCAGGTACGAGAACTTCTGTTTCAGTTGTTCAAAATACAGAATTGCATTGATGACTCATTCAATTTCGGTTGAATACTCCGAGAGGAAATTCGTGGTGGAATATTCCCTCAAAATTCCACCAGATTCCGAGCACAAAATTTTGCTCGAATTGCCAACGTTTGGCAACAAGTCTAGGAAGCTGATCCGGGCTCAATCACTGTTTTTGTGTGATAAAACTATGGAAATAGACCTTCTTTTCATCGTACTTAACAATTCTGTTGTTGAAACAAACATCACACAGGTTTTTCTAGGAGTTTTTTTTTTTCATACTTCTACTCTGTAGTTTGTTTGAGCTGACGTCATTTCATGAAGGAAACGCAGCAGGAATTCTATAGCTCGAGGCCAACCAAACCTTGCCTAATCATCGAATTGCTATCATCTGAGCGAAATTTCTTGGACCATTTGGGTTGCGGTATACTATGGTTCTTTTGCTTGCTTCAGAAGCATTATGGCAAAGTTCAAAATCCTATAGCTTAAGTCCCCCTTATCAACAGTTTTTGAGCATTCATCTTTTCGGCGTTCAATTTACAGTTCGAGACCTACGAGAAAGACAGACCCTGGCACTCAAACATCACTGACCATCGGATCCAGCAATGACATGAATTAGAAGTTAGATTCCGAATCCTATTGTAAATAGCGCCACCAACTTGAAGCTAATTGAAGGGCCGCCGCCATGACAGTTCTGGGCAAAACACGAGTGAACTGTGGTGTAGCCGTCTGGCTGCTTCGGGTATAATCAAAAACCCGTGCCTCAAAGTTGTTCCACGTTTAATGTACGAATACTAACGAAAAAGGATCAGGAATGACTTTCTATAATTATGAATCAAAATACGTAACTGAAAGATGATGGAAACGAATATTACCCTCATGTTTAACGTAATCTTCTCGCTAGGAAATTACGTATCATATAGTAAATCTAGGAATTTAATTGATTCAAACTGCTTATAAAATACTTAAAATACTAAGTTAACGAAAAGATAAACGTCTATTGAAACCTAATTTATGTCCTTAGCGTGTGTTTAGCGTCATCTCTCACTTTTGGCCATGACAGTTCTGGGCTGCCGAGCTTCCCATTTTTCTTCAATATGGCAGCAGGTTTCGATGTCTATCTTTAATATATGTCATTGGGTCCGATTAACAATCCAACTTTCATTGTCTCCATCTTGGATTTTAACAATCAGCGTTTTTTCGTTTATTGGAAACAATGAAGGATGGATTGTTGCTCGGATCCCGACGGCCAGGTGACTTTTGAGTGCCAGGACCCGTTTTTCTGGTAGGCCTCGTGAACAGACGGAATGACGACATGAAATGCTATACCTAGGGAAAACTAATAATATACAAACCTTGCTACTAATTATCGTGCATTGTTAAGTTCGTGCCACACCAACATCTCTGTAGGAGGAGTTGGCCACACCCGCCATAGCACGTGTTTCTGCAAATACTGCAAAACTTTTGATTCTATATCATTTGAGGTATAAGCCAAATAATGGTCTATTATAAATTAAACAATTGTAAGTTAAATCTCTAATTGAAATAAAAATCTGTTCAACATTAAGAGAGTCATATGTCACTTCAAAATATTGTATATGACTCATAAATCTTCATTTTACAATACAAGTTTCCTCAACTCGTATACTAATAACTAATAACTCGAGCAAGTTTTAAAGCTCGTAAGCTTTTGAAAGCCGCGATATTTGTGATGCGTAACATTTCCAAGACGAGTAAGAGGATGGAGGAAGGGAAACGGGGAGTAATGAGGAGAATGGACGAGAGAGAGAGAGAGAGAGAGAGAGAGAGAGAGAGAGAGAAAGGGGGGATGGACAAAAGAGAAAATGATGAAAGATGCGATAGGCGGGAGGGCGTTCGACAGAGATAAGAGTTCATTAATATGCAGTGATTAATAGGGAAGGTCAGTGAGCGAGCGTTCGATCAGTGCGCGTGAGAAAAGACCCAGTGAACACACGCGCAGGATTATACGCATGCGTGCCACTTGACAATTGGTAGCGATCCTTGGCGATGACGCAGTGCGGCCGCGCGGGGACCGTCAATGAGTCGCGCCCACGGGCCTCCATCTTCACACTGCTCGTGAGACAAGCGCAGCGTTGGGCCGCCGGTGCTACACCACGGGAAGGGAATGTGGCATCTCTCGAATGACTCGGTGTAATCAAGTTAAACATATGTTAGTGCCACAGTGAAAGAGAGAGAGAGCGGGGAAGAAAAGAACATGAATCAGTGGAGAGCGAACTGCACATACAAAGAAGTGATAAATCTAGGAGAAGCACTCTGCTATGGATGGCATCGGGGAAATATTTTTACAGTAAAATAAATGCTCAAGATATAAAATATTTGACAGGTCACTGAAGAAACATAGCCCCGTGTAAAAAATAACACGCATTTACTAAGGCGCTTAATATTACATATTCGAAACTTACAAGTTTTTGTCATTTACCTTACAAAAAGCAAAGAAGCCAAACTCTTGAGCAAGCTTAATCACAATGTTCTTTATAATACATGGTTAGATATTGTATATAAACTGTATTTAATAATTCTGGTAAGGCGTTCTCTTCTTGTAATCAACAAGGATTTTTTGAATAAAAAGTCAAACAAAGCAGCTGAGTATATTCTAATTAGAATTCTAAAAATTGCAGAAACTTTGGTGAAGTGTAAATGTTTTGGTAGGCTAAATACTCTTTATTTCTCGGAAAAAAATTTCGTGTCATCATGTACCAGTTTTGATAAACATACATGATTTCATTTTATCAAAATTGCTCAATGATATCCAAATGTGCTTGATGATTCTTTAGTCCTTTATCGATCAAATTATGGACCTTCAAAGGCTCTTCAGAAAGTAATACTAATTACACTAGTCAACACGCATTTTGTGACTAAAACCACACATACTGTTTTTAGTAGTAATTTGTACGTAGAATCCGAATCTGCTTTTAGATTTTTTCTATCACGTCACGTTTCCAAGTTATGCACTTCGAGACTTCTATGTTAAAGTAATGGGAGTGAAGAGAAGCGGCTACATTGTTAAAGTATCCATATTTTGGAGCCACAAGGAAATTTTCCATGCCCCAAACACTGAATGATTTAAAAATGTTTCATTGTAAAACAAGAAAGCTGTGCGTGCTAGAGAAATTTAAAAATTATATTCGTAATCAGCTGAAAAAATATTACCAAAAATCACCCACTTGCATTTAGTTACAAGAAAAAACTTAAATTTTGTTGGCCAGTGTTATCATATCAATCCAAATGAAAAGGAATAAATTTATTTTCTTATATTTTTGAACATAACAAATATGTCAAACCAAGCATCTGCAAATAAAAAACAGTTTTTCATAAATTTCATAAATTTTAAGCATTAAAAATCTGTTACATTAGTCCAAAAAATTAAGCGCAAGAGCTTAAGATTAAAATTGTCCAAGACCTTATAAAAGAACAGCTGGAAACTCATCCTCTATCATGTTTTGCTATATTGAAGATTAAATTTATAGCAATATCATTCAGTCTTGGAACTTCAAGAGAAAAATATCAAAATTAGTTCGTGAAGCGCGAGATCAAAGAAATATCTTAGATACACCTCAACTTTAAAAATCTCGCGCACATAGCAACTTTGTGACATGAACTACAGTAGAGAGCTATTCATTATTGCCAGACTCAATCAGTTGGGAGCACGATGAATCCCAACCAATTATTACAATACACTAAGTTCAATAACCATTTATTCATTAATCTAATTAATGTCAACAAAAATAAAGATAATTCATTAGAGTGAATTATGATAACTTTAATTTTCTAATAACCGTCAATATTAAGAACACTTTGCTGAAGCAAATCCAGAAACATGTAAATACAGCGCTATTATTTTGTCCCAAATCCGTTCAATTAACAAGTCACATATAAACTATTGAAAGGTACTAAAATATACTGTGGTACGAAGTGACTCGTAGAAACCCACCAATAGTTACTCAACGTCTTACTGTGAAGTTACAACCACTACAGCTCAAAATTTACAACCTTATGCTTCAAAGTACCCCATTCCTTAATTTCATGGATAAACTATACATAAAACCCCATATTATAATAATAATACATTATCTATCAATCTATATTTCAGACAACACTCATGGGGCTCCCTTTTACACTAATAACCTTATTACAATAATAGAGTCTGCAATAACGAATGTCTTGCTACTGCAGTTCTTGTCCCAATGTTGAACTGATCGGTAACCAAACCAAACATTAACATAGTAACATTAATTAATAATACCATTAATTATATCAAGAGTAAACACCTTTATTAATTGCTCCCCAATTAATAGTATTAATATATGAACAGTTAGAGCAACTTCTACTTTTAATGTTCGACACACATATACAAATGTGTAAGACAGGTATAAGACACCTTTAACTGTGACGAATCAAGTTACACGATACACCAAACACATAACAGACACAGGAGATATATTAAATGACCATCACTACAACATTACGATATGGTTTAAAACTGAATTCGTCACTACATTGAGACAGTCTGACAGCTTTGATTATTGCACGCAACGATTCCTTAAGGAAAATGTAAGTTTCTGGCATATACAATATGCAATATTTACGGAGAAAGACTGGCTTTTTTAACCTTTTTGGTTTAACAAAGGACAAAAACATCAGCTAATATTTCATCCTGTCTAGGGTAATTTTATCTTTATTGCTTTCCTACATACATTCCCTAAGTTTGTATTTATTAGAGAATTACTAAGATAGTAGGCACCGACTTTACGCATTGACTTCCGTAATTGGTTACTTTGTCGCATGGATGACAATCCCTTCTTTGGCAATCAGATATACCAATATCAATATGCAATTACCTATTGCTTCTTATGTGTTTAAGCTCCTCTATGGAACTCTAACATGGCGTGATAAGCTTCGTTCCAAATCGCTTGCTGACCACGGATGAGGTTTCTCCAAACATTGTTACTCCAAAATATTCTTTATCTGCAGGACGACAAACCTTGGAGATAATGGATCCATCTCTGAATCGTTCTGAGTAACAAACAAAGTGGGCCAAGCAAAGTATTCTCATTCACAACGATAACAAGTATTTTTTTATATACAGTACTTGTTGACAGCAAAAAAAACTTCTCAAATTTACTACCTAATATTTAGCTACAAAAAGGAGATGCAATTCGAACTCAATAATTTAAATAATTCACTGATGACCCAAACTCAACAATGCTATTTATAATTTATAACAGTAGTTCCCAAAAGTCGCACTTTGGGAATACTTAGGTATTGTTTTACGATTTTACTCGTGAGTCTGCATTAAAAATCTAAATCGCTAGTCCTGCAATTTCATGACGAGTAGGATCTATCAACATGAATCAGGTAATTCATTTGTGTATTTAATAATTTAATAAGCCCTGCTCGTTATATGTGAAGAATTTACTAATTAATTTTTATAGATGAGAGCGGAGAGGTGCGTGGGGATGGTGGAGAACGCAACGGCCATGTTGATGATGGGAGGAGAAAGGGAAACGTGATAATTCAGTTAGGCTAACAGTCGGCGACGTCTTTTCGATCTGTTTTGCAGTTGTAAGGGAAAAGTAAGAGGGGGTGAGGGACGGGGAGGAGGGTGTTTGAACAATGAGGGGAAACTGAAAAGAAGGAGCTAATTCGTGCGCTCGTGCTACGGATCGAACGCTAGCGTCCATCGAAGCATCCATTGTAATGGAATAAATTGGGTAACGCGATTCATTATTTCGAAGACTAATGAAGCACTAACTTATTAAATCACAGTCTGGGATAGAGGAAGGAAAAGGCAATCCAGCCACCCAACCCTACTTGTATACACAGCTAAGAGAGAGAGAGAGAGAAAGAGAGAAAAAGAGAGGGAGAGGTGGTGGCAAGGGAAAAGCAACGAGGAAACGAAAGCGCAGCCAAGAACCACGAAAAAACACGAATTAAGAAATAAAAAATTAAGTAAATATTCCTTAGAAAGAAAAACAGGAAAAAAATATCTTCAATGATAATAAAAGAAATTGGCCAAGTGGTTCACTTCTAAACACATATATCAAGTTAAACCACATCATAAAAATTATTTCATGCTTTCATGGCCGCAGTGGCGCAATTGGTTGGCGCGTTGGCGCTTTTAGCCAAAGGTTCCTGGTTCGACCGCTAAGGAATTTTCAAGCTTCCAGACCAATGAAAAATGGGTGCAAATCTTCTAGACCAGTTTGAAAAATGGTGTAGATTAAGGTGATACACTTGATTTTTCTATATTAATAAGTTCTGATTATTTATTAGGAGCTTAAGCAAAAAGCTACTTATAAGAACGCAACGCTTGGTCTGTACGTTTATCCGATCCGGCCTTCCGCCGTTTGGACGATAACTTGAAAACTGAGTAACTTTTTCAAATTCTGTTTTCAGAAATAGGTCTTAATTCGGCTGTACCAACTTTTAAGGCTTTTTCGTGGTCACCTTTAAGTCGATTGCACATGCTAAAAACAGTTACGGTAATGTTTGCAAGATTTTATAAAAAAAATTCTTTTCAATTTAAGTACGACTTGTACAATCGACAAAAGTTAACATAATACAGGGATACTATAAATGATTCATTCGATTTCTAAACACTATAAACTCACCAAGTTTGCATAGCAGTGCCTTTAAAATGGCGACAAAGCAGGAAAGAAGTTATTCGTGACAAGGATTGTGCGAGATGTACATTCATTCAGAAAAGAGTACAGAAAAGTACCACCTTAAAAACAGAGCAATTGGTGGTGGTATCGGCAGTTTAAAGACACTGGTCATCTGTGTGAATGGAAAAGTACAGGTCGACCAAGCTTGTCAGCTGAAACAGTATAGAGTTTCGTCCAAAAAATCTAGTCAGTGAGAACGTTTGTAGATCGTGAGGAAAACTTTACGGTTCCTTTCATGTATCAATTATGTTTAATACTTTGGAAAATACACTGTTTGATATCGAACGAATCATTTATAGAAGCTTGTATAACCCGTGAAGATGGTGATAACCGAAGTATGTACAATACTCTGCGTTATTGCTTATCCAGGATATTGTTGTACGTTTATTATTTAAAAATATTTTCTTATACGATTTTGGAAAATTTACAAAAAAAAGCTATTGGGTGGACGATTAGAAACGAAAGCTATGGGACGAAGTTTTGAGGAAGGTTATAAAGTGGAGGGGGTGGCGAGGGGAAGGTTGATGACGTCAAGCGAAAGAAGTCCCCGTTTCATTTGCACTTTTAACAACCCATTAAAATTCCCGTAGCCGACAATTAAAACTCAGGAAACGATTGCAATAAATGAAAGAAATCCTTTTTGTAATTGCAAAACGTTTGGTCGAATAGACAACTCCCAAAGCATTTTTTGTTATAGGGAGGGAAATTGAGTTGCGTCTGTTTATGAAGCGAGAGAAAAGATTTGAGGGAGGGGAAAACTTTTTAATGACGGTTCCAAACTTTTTAATCTTTTACAAAAAGTTGTTTTGGGGGAAGGGTGGCGACCTTTTGCCCTTCTTGTACCATCACCCAGTCACCCCTCCTTTTTTTTACATCGTGATTACATTATTACATTCATCCTTAATTCTCCCTTCTCTAAGTGATTTTTCTCATTTCGAATTTCAGAAAGAATACTAATAATGTTCATCCGTTTAAAAAACCATTAGATTAAAATATTCTAGTAGGAAGAAAACTTTTAGCTTTTACTAAAATTAAACGAAACCTCCCCTTTTAAATAGGAGGAAAAAGCCTGAGTAAAAAAAATCTTAAATTTGGAAGAGAGAGGAAAAAATCTTTCATTTTATTCGTTCGCCTATGAGATGATGATGTTGTAGGAGAGATGCTGCAGGAAGATGGCTGTAGGAGGTGGAGGAGAACAGCTTCAATTCCCCCGTCTTCCCATCCGCCCACGTCGGCTGATTTTCTGCTCGCGAGAGTGTGAAACGCCTGAAGAGAAAGAGTGGACGTGGACGACTCGATTCACCAGAGGGAAGAAGCAAAGAGAGAGAGATAGAAAGGGAAAAAATGAAAAAAACTCCAGTGCAAGCTACTGTACAGAGAGAGAGAGAGAGAGAGAGAGAGAGAGAGAGAGTTGGGCTTGGGGTGAGGGAGTCTCCTCCGTTGATGGAGTTGAGGGCTTCGGGATGGCAGTGAATAAAGCGGCGCTTCCTTTCTTTGCCATCGGACGTGTGATGAGTAAACAAAGAGTGAAGCCAGGAGAATTAAATGAAAGGCGGCCTCCGCTCTCCTCTAATTCCAACAGAAAGAACGAACATCCGAACGAAAGGAAACGTCATCCTCCTCCAACTCTTTTCCTTCCTCTAAGTAACTCTTCCTCTTTTTTTTTGTTAAAATAAAAAGATAGTTTTCGAAACTAAAGTGATACTGCAACTTAATGGATTTTCAGCAGTTAGCCGTTCTACATGAAATGAACATAACAGGACAGTAACAACTCTATTAAAACTATATAACTCTATTAAATCTTATACCAGTGTCTACAATTAAACTGACAATGTCTTTACTTGATATTTTGGAAAGAGCTAGAAATAAAGCGTTTAAATTTAAATCGGCCCTTCTACTCATATTTACCTTTTCCCAAAGAAATCGTTATAAGCGTATGCAGTTTTATATTCTTTGAAAAATTAATGATGGGCAATAGTCCATAGGGAATTTTGGAAATTAACTTTGGAACTAGGTGTACCAGGCAAATTTGCATACACCCTAGATGAATAACCGTACACCTCAATGTATGCTAAAGTATATCTTTTTAAGCTTTATGTTAACAAAGATAACATCAAATTAAAGAGCAACATGCGCGATCGCTGAGAACGCATTTTATATTAACATGGGAAACGCATTTTCTATTTTAAATATCTTTGGAATATGTATTGAGGCTGATATCAACAAATCAACCTAGCAGCAGGTGGTGTTTCTGGTTCCAAACGTGTAACTGGTACACTCGTATTGTTAAAATTCGAAGTTAAAGATATGGAAGAAGTAAACTTCTACTCCTTCCATTGTATAGATATTTTTGAATATTTACGTACAAAACAGTAGAGCTTAGCAGTATTGTCGTCTATAATGGACAGATGAACACTATCATCGAAAGTGACTTATTTCTCTTATTTATTCCTTCTTATATCTGAGCTTTCAATAGAATATTCAGTGCTGTAGCAAACTATTGGAGCTCCTTATTTATGTAATGAAGTTTAGTGTATTTAAATTAGATCTATGTTTTGGATAGTATATGGGACATCTTAATCAAATACTTGAGGGGATACTTGAGTAATTTGACCATTACGAAATACAGTTTGCTAAATGGTAAAAGCACAAAATGGCAGTGGAGAACTCTGGCATTGATCTCATGAATTAATAGAAACCACTACCTTTTTTTTTAGGCATGATTCACAAAGCCCTATTCCATTATAAGGCAATTTCAACAAACTGAATTTCGCTGTTAAATAATTTCAGAAGATTGAATTAAATTAAATATCTTACTTATTAAAATCTTATGTGTCTAAAAAAAAAGGATAACAAATTAAAAATAACCCACTTAGGCTATCTTCATTTTTAAAGTTTACTATGCGGCGGTAAGTGAAAGACATGCAAACAAGTATAAAATAAGAAAGACTCATTAATTTTCATCAAGGCTAATTTTAAATTTAAACTGGAGATCTAAAACTTAGCTTTTCAGCACATCAACCAACTGTTCGCAATTTAAGAGCTCATTTCCAAAAGTTTATTGAAAAATATGACTATGGGTGCTTTATAGACAAAAAATATTTTTTATTTTCAAGATTAAGAAAATCATTATGTACCATTATAAAACGCACCTATAGCTTTTTCTTGCATTTGGTAAACCAGCACGATCTCCCAAAGTTCTTTAGGGTTGGAAGAATTTTCGCACATATTACATAGTACAATACAACTGTTGTTATTGGCTGACAAAGTAGCGGGAAATTTTTTAATAGAATAAGCTTAATTGAAAACGCTAATTTGTTGTACATCGACGAACCTCAGAGAGAAATTTTTTAAATTTAATAACGATATTAGTGGTTGTTTTCTTTGCATTTAGATATCCTGTGCCTATTTAATTTTCAAGTTTTGTCTTCTGATATGAATTACTATAAATTTACTTGTAAGTTTTTTTTAGAGATTAAACGATGTATGTAGAGATTATTATAATTACCAAAGTAAAATTTTATTTTTGCAAGCTCATAATTATTTACATTGTCTACACGAAATCCATTCGTGAGTATTAACCAAAAAACATACAAACAACGATTTAATCAATGCAGAAACCATAAGCACTGCCTTTTTCATGAAAACATAACAATTATCCTCAGAATAATTTTTAGGGATATTAAAACTTATATGAAATAGTACAACAACCTATTAAAAATATCCAGGAATCTTTATGATATCCTAAAAGAGTGGAGGAATGAGTTCATTTACATTGGAGAAAGGCAAAATGCAGGGACCCATGAACCTTTTCCTCTTCCTCCTCCTCTCCCATTATGGAAGAGCCTTAAAGCTCCATCATAATTGATCGCATTTGTACGTGGAAGTGACAGCGCAGTTCCGCCAAACATTTCCTCCCTCCGCCTAGTTCAGTTCGGAGATCAGACGAGAATCGACGAAGCTGCCACCCACACTCACCAACCGAGGAAACTTTCGCTCAAAACAAGTTCATCATAAAACTAGCACGGGAAAAATCGAGGACAAATAATCATGATTTTCTCATAAAAAGTGCACTCCTTTTTTAAAAATCATTCGTTTACCGAGATTAATACCGCTAAGCTATTGTGTGAACACCATTATCTAATAAAACACTTCAGATAAAATGAAATCGCTTAAGTTAACGCTACATTCTGTACCAAGTAATATGTTTTTGCACAGCTATTTCTAATGAAAAGCAACTGATATTTCTTGGACTGGAATTGTTATTCTTGTTTAGTTATCATCGAGATTTTTATGGCAATTGAATAATGATCAAATTGTTTATTATACTGCAATTTTAAACTTAAGATACAATTCATAAAATTATTAAGATAAAATTATATTGTAATTTATAAGCCACAGAGTTTATTTATACATAGGAAAAACATAAAATGTGATCAAAAGTTTCCAAACACGAGTACGTTTGCACTGAAAATAAACATGGTGTTGGAGAATCTCTCTGCAAAAAATTCAAAAAAAAACGAGATTTTTGAAAATAGCTTTAAAAAATATCCACCAAAGTTAGTAGATAGCTTCAGGAATTTTATTCCAGCTTCACGAAAAGCTTTGATGAATTCAGCCGCAGATATTGGGCGATGTGGCCTAACCGGTAGCCGTTGCTCCGATTCATCCCACAGGTGTTCAGTTGGATATATTTCGAGCTTCTGTGCAGGTCAATAATACTATATTCATACAGATTTAAAGAGACTCCACAATTTAACATGTATTTAAAGTGGTCATGTATTCAGCACGGCAAACTATTCATTTTCTTGCCAAACTCTCATTAAAGTAATCTCTCACGTCTCGGTAGTACTATGGTCTTCTTCAATCGCGTTCGTCTTTATTAGGAACATTAGCATCTTTATGAGTATCTTAAAATTATGTCCCATGCTTATGAATAGGAGCCACGCTTCTCTACCACTAATAGCGCATTTCTCACATTTCTGAAGTAACTTGAAGACCGGTAGACGTGGAAGAATCGTATGGAGTTCGTTTTCCTTAATCATTGTCACACCCCGTACTTCACTGACCGATTTGTTATACACGAACCTGCAAATAGATAGGCGGAAGACTGATTATTCTGGAAGATGGTTTGTAATAAAGCTTCCTTACCATCAAACTTTTCCATTAAAACGTCAGACACATTTTCAAGCAAAACCCCGGCAAAGGTAATCTCCAACGCTCCCGTTGTCGTTTGAGATCAGATCGGAAACAGTTCAACTGGGCGACTGTTAACTGGGCGACAGAAACTTGGTGACCCTCTAGAAACAAACTGGTTCAGAGTTAATTTTTTTAAAATATTTATATCTGATCAATATAATAATAAATTATAATTTATTTGCTATGGGGCTAAGATGAGCAAATGCTTGGAAAATAAGAAAAATTCAACATACAATTCTGAGAAATTCCTGACTTTACCTTGAAATAGATGAAATAGAAAAAACTAGCTTAGGGGCAAATAACTGGTGTCTCTAATTTTTACAACTTTTTTCCGTTCCAGTGTGCAAGTTTCAAGTCTTTGGAGGCGTGGGCCGTCATGGAGTTTTTGTTCCTCCAGAGAGAGTCAGCAAAGAAATTCACACTGAGATGTCACAAACACTGGGGGAGAAGTCTCCTTCCTACAACACTGTCAAAACCTGGATATCTCGTTTCAAGACTGGGTATTTCACTATTGGAACTGATCTAGTAACATGCGATGCTCATTCTTGAGGACCCGCAAATATCCGCCAAAACGATAGCCTGGATACTGTGCATCTCCCAGGAGCGTTTTGGGTTCATCATCAGCACGATTCTCGACATGCGCAAGCCTTCACAGAAGTGGGGTCGAAATGTTTGAACAGTAATCAGAAGGAACGAGTTGAGGCATCCAAAGCAGTTGCGGCCAATTTTGAAGCTACACGGGACTTTTTGGCGAGGTTATTGACCGAGGATGAAACATGGCTTCACATTTAAGATCCAGAAACCAAGGAACAATCAAAGGAATGGCGTCACAGCGGGTCCCTAAGGGACTCAGAAATCTACCAATAAAAGTCATAGCGTCTGTTTTCTGGGATAAAGACGGGATTTTGTTGGTTGACTACTTACCCCAGAGCTCTACTGTAACCGGACAGTATTATGCTAATCTTCTGGATCAGCTGAGGGAGACAATCAAGACGAAACGCCGTGGGAAGTTGGTCAAAGGAATTCTCCTTTAGCAGGACAATGCACCTGCGCACACATCCAACGTTGTGGTTGCTAAATTGCACACCCTGGGTTTCCAATTGGTTCACCATCCCCCTTACTCATCTGACCTAGCCCCGTCTGACTATTATCTGTTCCCAAACTTAAATAAACGCCTCAAGCGTCATCGTCTTGAGGACATTTCTGACGTCAAACATGCTGCTGAGGGCTGGTTTCAGGCCCAGTCAAACATACTTTTTAACGGACTTGAAAGCTGCCTCTGGCTCCATTCTTTCTGGGCAAAACCAGGAACTTCTTAGCATCCACTCGTACACATATTATTTCCAATGTTTCTGATCATCAATCCTATATTCAGACCAGAATAGTCCCACACCACTTTTATGTAGCCATTCCTGGAATGCTTTGATACCATCGTTGAATAATGGATAATGAACGAACATATTTACTTGCGATGCTAGATAAATTTGCTACGGCTGCAGAGTTGGTAATGTGGCCAATAACATAAAATATTCTTGAATATTCTTAAAAGCTAATATGGGATATGATAATGGGATTGCTTCTGCAGAACTACAAACAATGCCACGTGCACTTCCTGGCGGACATGCGCTTAACAAAGTTCATCAAGAGAAGTTCAGGAATGCGTCTGGCAATGTGAAGGGACGAAAGGTGGCTCCAGGTTAAGGTGCGTTTCTTAACCTGGCAATGATTTTATATTTTGAGATTTAGTAAAAAGTGCTTTCAAATCGCGTTCGTGGAATAAATCATTTGGATTAAATAAACCCTTCTAATGTTCGCTTTATGAAAATAGGACAAGAAAAAACATTACAGTAGGTAACTCTAAACTATCCTGTTTCCATTCTTCTCCTCTGATGAAAACCTAATCAACCTAACCTAACTCTGTATATTTATTTGTTTAAATTCAAAAATGAGTCTCTTGCAGTAACGTATTTTCCCCCAATAATGCTCGCTTCAGAGCTTTAGATTTTCCGAAGACGCTCTGGTAGAAGAAGCGAAGGAAGAAAAGAAATTCGATGTTTGGAGAGGGGAAGGAGGATGAAGTGTGTGGATGGTGGGGGGTAGGAAAAAAAGAGAGGAGAAGAAGAAGGGAATCTAAATGAGCCTCGGGAATTGTTGCTTTCCTTCGAAATCCGTGTTTCGCATTTTATCCCTTAGGTAAAGCCTCTGGGGAGGGAGAGCGTGCGCGTGTGGAAAGGTACCCACCGACACCGATACCTGTCGAGAACAAAGCGACCGCTTTCAAAGAGACGCTCACCTGGCGGCAGCCTAAGTCCCTTTGCGAACGGCGAAAATAGAAAGGGATTGAACCGAGGCAAAAGAACGAGAGAGAAAGAGCTCAGGCTGCCCGTTGCCTGGCGACGCCAACCGATTTACTTCCTCCTGAAATTCCTCTAATGAGGAGTGCGCAGTAGCGAGGCAACCCGGTGCAAAATTAAAAAAAATTAAGGTATAAAAAATATAAAAAAATCAAGACGACGACGACGAAGATTCTGAAGATTAAGGGAAGCTTAAGACGCGTCTAAGGTTCGAGGTAAAAAATCGTTACTTGCTTTTGGGAAAAAAAATACAGAGCTACATGTGATGCAATATATACGAAACGAGGCGAAAAACTTTGCAGGCTAAGGATGAAAACAAATCAATATTCATAAATCCTAAAATATTGACACCCAATTTTTTTAAACAATAAAAAAAAACGAAAAACCCTTTTATTTTATGGTACCAATCTTCTTTTTTCGTAAACACGAACATATGGGCTTTAACGTTCATCTACACGGTCAGCGGGAAGTGATTGTTATATCTTGCTTTCTGGAAACTCTCTGTAAATTGTTAAATCCGCTCTTCGGCTTCTTTCTATATAATTCATCGACCAAAATACCAAGAATAAAAAAAATCGTTTATACAGGATGGTCCAGAGTTCATGATTCACATTTTCAAAGACTAGATTTTAAACAAATTAACTTACTTCAACACAATAAGCTCAAATTGACAGACCAATCTCCTTAATCTGTTCTTCATAGTATGGTCAACTTGTGCCCATCCGTATCGATGTAGCCTGCAGGCGAATGAAGACATTTTCTCAAAATTTTCAACACATGTTCACCAAAATGATATCCTTGAATTGATTAATATCTGCGTTGTGGTTCTGGTATACTTTGCCTTTCGGATAACCATGCAGAAAAATGTCCGGAGATCGTGGGGGACTTTTCACTGGACTGCAACGACTGTCCATCGTCCAGGAAAAACTTCCATCCAGCCAGTTCCGAACTTGGCTAGCATTAGTCGACAATGTTGATAACAGTGAAAATAACCTCACAAGCTGTACGTGTTTTTCTAAGGATAAACGTTCATCCACCTTTATGATGAAATAATGAGTAGATAGATGTTGAATGAAGTATCATTAACGGATACCATTCTGTTACAGATAACGATATCAATTGCAGCTTATTTCGTTTCAAACAACTATAATCTCACAAAATATTCTTAAATCTGCTTAAACATGCACACAGCGTGAAATTATTTTGGTATTAAAAAACGATTCTACAAGACATCATCTAAAGATTTATCATTGACAAGTCTGTAGTGCTTTTTAGCACACTGAATAACATGTCTAATATTTATGGAGAATGCACAGTTAATTACATTACACTGTCACTTTTATGATGTCAGTTTTTAAGTACGATTCTTTAAATCTCGCTTTTTTTAATAACCGATAAAGGAATAACTTGTACACCTGGGCGAGAGGTTAAAAACACGAAAAAAGCGGGACATTACACTGATAATTAAACAAAGCTTAATGAAGCAGCATCTATTTCTAGCAAGCAAAAAATCCTAAGAAGATCTGAGGATATATTTGTCACGAAAGGATTGCTTCTGATCTATTGCTTTCAGGTAATGGAGTGAAGTTTATTTTCGAGAGCTTGTCTCTCGGTTGCGTGCGCTCCCAACTAACGACGTCGAACGCACTCGATTGATTGATCGACGTTGGAAAGAGTGTGAAGAGTGGGAGGAGCCGAGTGCTAACAGCTACCGAGGAGAGAAGAAGAGAAAGAAAATAAAAAAGCACGGGAAAAAGGGAGTAGCCAGTGGGGGACCATTTGAAGTTCACCGCTGAGAGCTCTTGACCGCCTCGTATCTTCACCAAAGGCCGCTTTTGTGGAGTAAAATCAAGTCCGTCCCGTGAAACCGAATATTCCTGTCCTCGTAACCCTCCCCGTCGCACCCAACTTCTTGAATGAAGAAGGATAAAAGGAATTACGAAGAAAGCTGGCTCTTTTTTTTCTTTTTTAAGCATTTGCATATAAAGGGGAAAAAGATCGACGTATATCTTTGTTGTGATTATCATGACATGATTTATTGTGCATATATTTCTCTTTCATCCTTGAAATTGCGTAGTTTAAAGCATGAAACGACAAACCATTTTACTTATCTCGTACGTCAGGAAACTCCATTACTCTCTCTGAATGACGGACTGTTACTAATTAAAACGTAAAGTTGGTTAATATTCTGTAATAAAAATAATTTTCAGAAAGAAAACTTCACTGATCGAACCAGGACTGTTTGAGACTTTTGTCAGATCTTGTGTACCGCCTGTTGCATAGTGTACTCACGTATACGATAAACAATGAATCTGGATATTTTAAGTGGGCATAATTTGTACACTCTTTTTAAAATGGTATATATCCTAATTTAACGATTTGGAGACAGAAATTTTGAATACTTGGAGACTGGAATTTTTCCTTACATTATTTCCATTAGTATTGCGTTCATATTGAGTAAACTTAAAATCTAAGTTCGTGTAGTATACAAAGCGTAATGGTACTTATGTAACTGGACAAATAGTTTTATCGTTCTTGACTATTCAATATCAGAATATATTATAGAACACAGATTTTAGGAAGCTTTGTTTTTGTTACCCTGCATCGTTATAAATGTTAATTTCACAAATTATTAATAACTAGAAGCGAACCCACCCGTTTGTATAATCGGGAAATAACCCATTGCTAGATTTTTTTCTTTGTTGTGACAACGTCCACCGTAGCTGATTTTATATAAATGATGATTACAAAACGGTTAAAAACTACGAGGTCAATTTTGTTTTCAGTTATTTCAAACACAGAGGGAGCGTAAAGTATTCTAGGACACTTGAAGACAGCCTTGCCATCCATTAACCGCGATAGTCCAGTTGGTAGAGCCTTGCCGTTCCGTAACGCGTATCACAATCGTGGTCCCTGGTTCGGATACAGATCGCGGAATTTTTCCTTCCATTTTTTCCATTGTTTGGAGCATTGATCCAGTTTGCGTTTATTACTTTGCCATGAACGTAATACATTAAAATCATAATTTTAATACAGACCTCTATTTTTTTTCCCATTACGTGTCATTTGCGCTGCGTTTGACTGTATCTTGTTTACGCCTACGCCTTCTCAATGTTCCTCGCATAGGAAATCATGGAAACACTAAAAACACAACTTCTATCTTCAGCGATGAACAAAAGAGTCGTCATCGTTACGATAGATTTTCTTCAGTGCAAATCTTGCGTGGGATACCCTCGACAAGATAATTTTTATCCGCAATACAGAATCGGTTCTTCGAAGAGATATACTTATTATGGAATTCGACGACGGGTAAATCATTTTTTCTTGTTCCCTCGTCAGCTGCTATTTGAAAAACCAAACATTTAAAAATGATCTTCGGAATTCGATCTCCCAGCTGAAGACCATTTCTGACTACCGATTTTCCTCACTCAAAAGAGTTTTTCACGTTCAGTTTTTTCCACCTCCCTGCTCCCAATACGTCATACATCTGCTTCACATGACTGCTGCTACTTGATTTCATTCTCATCTTTGCTATTTTTCTTAACCTTTCCACTCGCTCGGAACAACTGATCACTCATAAGCGTTCTTACTGATTATTATTACCTCACACCGTAAATGTGAAGTTTTAAATTTTAAACACAAAGAAAGGATCAGCGACAGAAATCTAACTTCGATTTCCTCTATTTGTCTGTGAAGTGCTTTGTATAAACAACTGAACATTCCACGATCGAAAATAACAAGCGCGTCTTTTTTTTTCTAACTACTTTTAAAATCTTAGAATTTTAAACATAATCTTCATTATAAAATATTAAAAGAGAACTAAACAAGAATTAGACTTCAAATTTTGATTAATCCAATTACCTGCTAGCAAAACTGAAAATGGGAAAGTTTCTCTCTTACTTTCCACTAAAGCAATTTAAATAAAACATTATTAAACTGTCTTAAAACTCTGTTAGTATCGTCGAAAGCAATCAGTTTATTCATTCGGAATCTCAAACCAAGTATTAGACTCAATTTAAAAGAAAGATATTTAAATAAGCTTAACCTATTTGAAAAGTTAAAGAATAATGACTTAAAATGTTCTAATTTATAATGGATGCTAATAAAAGCTATCATACAGAAGATCTGTTGCAGCGGTGCGAGTGGACAGTGAGGGAACTTCATATTGTTTTCATCCGTTACATGGTTGAATGTTCTCCGATACGAGTTTAATGCGCTGAAAAGCTTTATGTTTGCCTTAATATCGTTAAATTGATTTTCCTCTACTTGTTCTCTTTACCTGTACATTAATAAACGAGGATATTTCTCAGAGTTGAGATGCTCATCTGTCACGCCTACACCTACGAAGTTACTCGGTCTGACACGCTTAAATTAGTGATAAAGAAATCAACTGGTATAAGTAAGTAATTAAATTGGAATCCAGAGTGATAATGGATACTGTAAAGGTTAACTATAACCACTTACTGCACTTAACGGGTTCAGTAAGAAAAAAAAATACCATTACAAGCCAGAATAATCCAAAAGTCTAGATATTGATATGGACTGCAAAGAATATGAGAGAGGAAGTATCACGATATTCTGTAATTCTAATTCTTCCTGCATCATTTGTTACTTTCCGCATAAAAGTAAATAATTTGTACGAGATTATAGTTCATGTCGTATAGTATAAGATAGAAAGAAATCGGTCCCACATAAAGCAATAAACTGTGAAGCATTTTCCTGCACATCTTCTGTTCTAGCATCTTCTTCATGGCTATCTAGTCGAAACATTTGGTGAACGTATTGCTTTATCTGGAAAATTTCTTTCTATTTTGTTTTAGCAACTAAATATTTTTGACTTTCGGGCCATATCGCATTTAAAATTATTGATATGATTACATTAAATAAAAACTATGAATAAGCTGGTTAACTTAATAATGCTTTAATTTCTCTGAAGGTATGTTAACCCAAAATCTCTTTCATTAAAGCAAATACGTCCTATAATATATGAAACCATGGATTATCAAGATGCTCTATGTTGTTGTCGCAATTCTCGACCAGTTGCTCTGGATCTTCAACAGCAACAGATTGAAGGGAGCAGCGAAAAGAGATGCATTTCTGGAGCACCATACAAAAAAAAAAGGAAAAGAGAAGGTTAAGACCCCCTTGACCTTTGTGCAAAAGGTTGAGAAACATGACGATGAAGCGTGATTTATGATGACGTAGACGGCACAACCCCGCCCTCCGGTGACAAAAAGCTCTTGGCCTGCCAGAAGCGTATTGAAGACGGGGACGCTCGGTCCCTCGCGACCGACACTGAATGGAGCAACTCCGCCCACAACGAAGCGCTATGAATCGTCGACCCATTACGTCGGTTAACAAGGAGTGGAAAGCAAAGAAGAAGAGGAAGAGGACGACGAAGAACTGAAAGGAAAACTTCGGAAAAGGAGCGAAAAGGGGGAGGGGAAGTGAAGAGCGGAGGATGGAATCTCCAACAACTGTGAAAGGAAGGACTCGGGGGAGAGAACACTCAACATGTGGCATGTCAAATACTTGAAAACGCATGGCTCACTGCCCTCCATTTAATACATATATGAATCACACACGTATAAATCACGTATGCTACTTCTAATAGTATTGATTAATAGGTCATGTCATGAAGAGATTTCCTCTACAATTTCATTAATATTGTTCACCTTGCCTGATATAATTCCACGTGTTCTATATTCGGTACACGTTTACTTCCCGTAATTTCTTACCTTTCCTCATCTGTGTGTAATATCCGTCCCTCATTCTCTAACAACAAAACTCTTTTTCAATACACTTGATCCATTTAAACTCAAAATATCGTATAACAAGCTACATGTACCTTTAATCAATTTAATTATTATATGAAAAAAATTGTAAATTCTTTCAAGCACTTTATATAGGTTGAATATAATTCAGTTCAAAAGCGTATTCAATAATTTAAGTCATTCTCGACACGTTCGAAAGTAAATAGCATTGTAATCCATCGTTGTCACGAGATCTGTCCAAAGTTGCGAGGTACTGTCAAGAAAGTGCAAAATAATTGAGAATAATTTGTCACTGTCCCTGTTGTCCTGGGACCCCGACAATGCGCGCGAGGGTCCCTTTCTGTAGGTATCTTTCCCCGCGCAGCACTCGTTTTCTTTATTGGCAGAGATCACGTTCTGAGCGACATGCGATCTAAAAGACCCCGGGGACTCCCTGCCGTCAACTGACGAGAAGGTCACGTGGAATCCGTGTCACCGAAAAATCTTTGAAGATACATTTTCTTTTCTTATTGGCTCTTTTATTCATTTATCCGTTCTCGTTTCTCCCGGACTTCCCTGGAAATGAAATTCTTCTGCCAATCTTCATATCTGGGACACATAACCATGCATAGATCTTTCACAGAAAGAAAATAAAATGAGGTTTTATGTTCGAGATCGTTTGCGAAAGAATACAAAAAATTAACCCCCCCCCCGAGGAGAGTATAGGAAAGTAGTGGAAGCCTCCATTTTGTTCATCTATTTTTACCCCTTTTATACGCATTATTTAACCCCCTTTTTAATAATGAAAATAGTTTTCTCAAACGTAAAGGAGTTCTATCTTCTTTCGTATCTCATAATAATTTCGGATCAAATGACATATCACATGCAAAGTATTACCACTTGAAAACAAAAGCACGTGACCTCTACCCCCGTAATTTCGCCCTCACTAGGACAATTAGACCCCAACTTCATAATGTAAATCTCTCTTAAAGGAATCTGCATACCAAATTTCACTCCTTTACATATACCGTAAAGACAGATGGTCCCCTTAACTCCCACTCCCGTAACTCCGACACAAGTGGGCTAATCAAAACCAAACTAAATAAAAATGTAACGGATGCTCATAGTAAGCTGCATTCCGAAAATGTAGAAAATATGAAGGGGACAGACGGACACGGTAGAATCGATAAGTAGCTCCATTCTTTTGCTGCTTATCAATAAAAATCTATTTCATATGCGTGTACCTCTCTCCTATATGTATACTTTGCACAAGGGAACGTCAAATATTTGCTACTTTATTTTGTTTTGAATGATTTTGGTTTACAATAAGATTGTATTAATGTGTTAAATACAAAGTCATTCAACACAAAATAAGTTCATTGAGAGCAGCAAATGTTTGCGTTCCCTTCTGCAAATTTAACCACGTGTGTGCAAAGTAACCCGGTTTAAGATATCTGAAATGTAAGCAAAGCTGTCAGTTTAGCATATAGTTAGCATTGATATTTTTCCTCTGGTGTAACTGAGCTACTTCTCTTGCATCCACATATTCCTGATGGTTATTATGCAGCGGAAGAATATCAGTCTGTCCAGCCGTCGTCTGTCCCCTTCATAATTTCTGCAACTTCGGAATGTAGTTTATTATGGGTATATCTACCTTCACTATTTAGTTTGGTTTGAATTGGCCAACTGGTGTCGGAATTACGGGGGTGAGAATTAGAGGAGACCAAGTGGTCTATATGGTATTTAGATGTGTAAAAGTGTTAAATTCGGTATGCAGATTCCTGTAGGCAAAATCTACATTACTATGAAATTTGGGTCAAATTGTCCCAGTGGGGTCGGAGTTGTGGGAGTGGCAGTCATTTGATCTTTCGAACTATGGCCGCATATGGCATGTGATATATCATTCGATCAAAAATTATTAGAAAGGAATGAAGATAAGGTTATTTTATTTTATATCTTCTAAATACCACGTTCGAGAAAAATTAATTTTTTGATAAAAAAAAAAATTGGGGGGTTAAAAAGGGAAGATGAAGGGGTAAAAATGGATGAATGGATGGTAAAAACGGCTTCCGCTACTTAATGATTTTTTTTCAATGAAAAAATTTAAGGAAAATTTGCGACCTGGATTCGAATCAGGAACCTCAGGTAACATATGCCCGACGCTTCTGCGATTGCCCAATTGGTTCGAATCCAGGTCGCAGAATCTTTCCTTTCATTTTTTCATTGAAAAAATCATCACCTGATGTTTGGAGGTTATCTCCAGTATATATTTATTATTTATCTTCCGCTACTTTCCAAAACCTTCGTCGAGAGGATTAATTTCTTGTTCTTTTCAGCATGGCAATACAGGTACCACGAGTATTGGGCGAAGACGAGACAGCAAGGCTTCTCTAAGTGTACAAAAGATAGACAATGTGAGATCAATGATAGGATAGACACCCGACTCGCCGATCGCGAGTTCCTCCTTTCCAAACCATCAGAAAGCCGATGAAAACTCAAAGTAATAAATTAGACATAGGGTTAATATCCAAACACAAGGTAAAGATATTATATGAAAAGTCCCCAGGTTAGAATCCAGGTCGCAGAATTTTCTTTTCCGTTTTTTCATGTAAAATTTTTATCTTATATAAGAGCATTAACTTCAGTTCTAATATATTATTTTTCTTGCTAATTCTTGAAGTGACACAGTTCTTGTAAACCTTAATTATAGACTACTGTATAATATTCTGTAGGACTCTATTCAAAATATGTATTGCGAAATCGATATAGTTACGTTTCAATATTTATTCTGAGGTGAGCTCGCTCTACTAAACTTACAGGCCAATAGTTTAACAAAAAAAAAATAAATGTAAAAACGAAAGTTCCATTTATTTTATAACAAATGCTGAACATCCCAGGCCTTCTGAACCCTTCTTCTCTAAAGGATTTTAAAATTAATCGAATCCCAACCGCTAACTCTGCCCTAAAAACCTGCGCTAAGCGTCTTATTTAATTACTGACAATCCATCGTTAATGTCATTGTTAGAATTTTGTAAATAAAAAAGGTACTGAGCTTCAACTTTTTCCTCCCCTTTGAAACAGACGTTTAATTATTCCAAATGATTACATTAGACACAGAATGACGTCACAGAATGAAAGGAAAAAAAGCGATGACAATGAGGTGAAGTAGAGAGGTGCTTCAGCCCGAGTATGTGGTCTCCATTGGACGGCGGCAACATCACAAGAATTCAAAAGAGGTGGATGGGGCAGGGGGTAGAGAGATAGGGGTAGGGGGTAGGAAGGACAGAAGAGGTCCCCCCTGAGGCGAAGGGGGCTAGGGGTCGCAACGGCCGTGGGGGAGGGACACGAGAATCTCTCGGTCCGCCATTTGCATGCCAATTATAGATGCCGCTGCATTTGCATACGATAGAAGAGACCGGCTGCGGTCACGTGTGTGGGTGAGAGAGAGGGAGAGAAAAGGTGGCGAGAGGATAAAGCGAAAGAAAAGTGAGGCAAAGAGTATCGGTGGCAGCGGCGTAATTGGAATCCCTCTTGCCAGGAGAGTGATACCAACGCATACATTACGTGCCAACCCTCGACACTTTCCAAACAGAATTACCGAGAGAACTTCTCCACTTCACTTTTTGAAAAGTTCGAGACTTTCTCATTACACGATAAAAATTTAATGGGCGTCTTCTAGTCGTTCTGTACTTCTTTGAAACTTAAACAAGCTGATGAAAAGCGAAATGAGCATTTTTTTCTTTCCTTTACTCTCTCTCTCTCTCTCGTTCTCGTCTTAATTGCTAGCATACCGGGGAGGAGGGAATCAAAAACTAAGCAGTTAACATTTTTTAATTATAGAATTAATTAATATGATTGCGCTTATGAAATTAACATTCTGACGATAACAAAAGTAAATAGTTTTTCTGCGAAGAATGATTTGTAAAGCAATCAGCCACCTTGGATACATATTTTTTAGGAAAGAAACGTTTAAAATTAATGTGTTTAGAAAGACTGTACACTCTCTTCTTCATTAGAAAACTAATAATATTTATTCAGTTCTCATTACATTAAACTGCTAAACTGGTATGTTTTGTATTTTAATTATCTTTCCTACTGCCATTTTACCTATGTAACATCTCTTTCCGTACAATGGCAAATCTAAAGATGAAAGTTTCATAACTTGCAATCCCATTACTCTTGCAATATTCGACATAATTATTTTTAACGACAACAGAGTAATTAGGTTAGGTGCTGAAAGTTTGCCACAAACTGTATACTTTTAGAAAATCATATGAAGAATAAATTTATCAAATCTAAAGCTTGAGATATCACAAAAACTTTAAATATAAATTTAACTATTCAATAAATCATATCATGAAACCTTTTCGATCTAGAATCATATGTAAGAATCTATCATCCGCGTTTGACACCTTTATTAACAAAAAACAAATAATCAGATACCGAAATTTAAGCTAACTATCTCTATAAATTTGTGGATATCGAAAATTATAAGGCCTCCACTTTTTAGGACACCTTCTGTTTCATGAATACTCAATTGCTTTTCCATAAGGTCCATCGTGTCTTTGGCTTCCATTAAGTGAAGCAGCAGATAGGCATCGACAAATTCGGTTTCCGCTCGATTTACCGTCAGATTGGACGTGACGCGTATTCTGAATGACTGACAGATGCATAATTGTGCCTGAATGTCTAAGAAATATACATCTTCTGAGCTTATAACGCGCGACCATACAGAGATTCATCAAGAACATGTAAACAATCTAAGAAGAATTTTAAAAATTGCATATACTAAAATGTCTTGGTGAATAGAACGATCTGGAAGTGAAATTGTGTTGATTTTGACTATCACACAATTCACTAGACCATTTCTCAAAGAAGTTTGCAGTAGCTAGTGCTTGTTAAGAAAAAGAAAGTGAGATTGCAATACAATCAAAGCGATCGACTATAAAGTAGGGTTGTTTGTTTTAAAACAAATGTTTTAAAACAATTGTTTAAAACATGTTTTAAAAACATCACTCATGTTTTAAAACAAAA
>JAHWFO010081800.1:801253-829780 GCA_023313115.1 Rhysida immarginata
TAAAAAAAAATGTTTATGACAGGAATATATTCTGTCTACAAAAAAAAAAGGCTGGAATGAATTTTGGTGTTTGAAATCAAACACTACTGACAAAAAACACCGATGCTTAAAGTTATTTAAACATTACCACACAAAAGTAGCGCCTGCAGGATTTTTACATGGTGGTTTGCGAGCTAAAAAACTAGGTATTTCCGAGTTACGTAGTCAACATCGTAACACGTGGTGGTTAGTACTCACATGTGAGCACGTGTTAAGATGTTGACTGCGTAACTCGGAAACTACTTGCTGGAATTCGATCAAATTTTAACCGTATACACACTTCTATGTACCCTATTATTCCCCCAAAATTCATTATGCTATGTGTTATAGAACCTGAGTTATTAATTCTTGATCTTAGTGGCGGCATTTTTATTTGTGTTCATATCTCGGTTATCGTTCAAATTCGAACCCATCTTCATATGAACTTTTTTCTTAGAATCATCCATACTACCTCCTCTAAAAGTTTGTGAAAGGGTTTTAGATACACCCTTTCAAACCAAGGGAACTCGCCAATGGAAAAGTACTAAAATGTCGCGACACGACTCACGGAAGTTCCATTTTCACCAGTTTTGATATCGGAAGCTATTTTAATATTTTAATTTAATTTTAATATTGGAAGTATTTTAGAGTTTTAAAATTCGACTAAGCCAAAAATGGGATAATTTAGCGCCCCTTAAATCAGCAAAGGGGGTTTCCATGCAACCAGGAAACCCTCATGCAGGCGCCACTGACATAATGTGGGAAACCAGGTCTGCTAAGCTTGGACTTAACTGAAATTTAAATATGTTGTTACGTACCCCTCCCACTATTACATGGGATAGTAACTCATGCTAATGGTATTAGTTTACGAGATATAACTATTTAACGTTAGTTATGCAGGCTAAGTAATAAACTAGAAGATACTCTTTTACCACAACAAGAGAAAAAGAAACGGAAAAATAATGAATGAAAACTAAGGCAAAAAAATAACAAGAAATTAAGCCTCCCGAGGAAGGTATAGGAAAGTAGCGGAAGCCCTGAGTTCATCTATTTTTTTATTCCTTCATCTGCACTTTTTAACCCCCCATTTTGTAAATCAAAAATTGATTTTCTTGAACCTTGTATTTAGAAAATATAAAAGAACCCTATCTTCTTTCCTTTCTCATCATTTTCGATCGAATGATATATCACACCCTATATGTTGCCATGAATTTCTTAAGACCAAGTGATTGCCACCCCCACAACTCCTACCCTATTATGACAATTTGGCCCAAACTTTACAGTAATGTTGATCTTGCTTAGAGGATTATGTATACCGAATTTCACTTCTTTATATGCATAAATACGCGTAGACCTTTTGGTCCCCTCTAATTTCCGCCCTCGAAACTTCGACCACAGTGGGCCAATCAAAACCAAACTAAATAGTGAAGGTGCTCATGCACATAGTAAGCTACATTCCGAATTTCAACCTTCTACCTCAAGAAATGCGGAAATTATGAAGGGGACGGACGGACAGACAGACGGACATTGTGAAAACAATAAGTAGCTCCATTCTTCCGCTACTTAATAAGACAAAAAACAAAAGAATAAGGAAAAATACGACCTGTAAGCGCTTTTCGAAAGCCTTACTTTCATCGTTCAGCAGCCCAAGGGAGAACACGGAGTGAACTGAACGATGAAAGCAAGGCTTTCGAAAAGCGCTTACAGATCGTATTTTTCCTTATTCTTTTGTTTTTTGTCTTGTTATTTTTTTGCCTTAGTTTTCATTCATTATTTTTCCGTTTCTTTTTCTCTTGTTGTGGTAAAAGAGTATCCTCTAGTTTATTACTTAATTATTTCTATCCACATAAGATTTTACTCCATTATTCGAATCATGTAGGCTGTTGATGTATATTTATAAATTCGGAGAGTTTGACATTCTAGTAGTCTATGTGGTCATTTGGGTAAGTCAATAGACCACAATGATGAAAGTTCCGGGTTCAATTTCATTTAATTAAATTTTTTAAACATGTTTTTTGAACAAATTATATATGAAACTAATATTAATTATTAAAAACACATTTTTATAATTTTTTGCATACTATATTTCATTTGAGGAAGTTAACAAATTATTTTGAGCCCCCCTTTATTATCGTAACCGAAGCAAATATGTCAATTTTGATGAATCCAATGAATAGGAAGTTGTGGGTGACCAAAAACTGGTTTTTTTTTACCAACCCTGTCCTGCTATAAAGTGGGAAAGTGGTACCTTGTCTGACAGATTCATGTTTGCGATTTCTGATAAATGGGACTAAGCGGGTTCTTTATTGCATAAACTATATTAACAATATAACCTTAGCTAATACTTTTCTTAGCATACAGAGGTTTCTTGATACTAACTGAGGAAACGGCCAGATAATTTAGCGATTATTATAGAGATGCAGTTACAGTTCCGTACAGTCCACACACTTCACTTCATACAAGAAACATCGAACTATTTTGTGTCATCCTAATCGTTAGTGAACTAATCTAACCTTTAACAGAAGAGGTTAGAATTAGCTCGTAAAATCCTGAGAGCCGCATCCAAAATCTAAAATTATTAAAAACATAATCGGCATCCTATCTGCAACCAATTTGTGTCTGAGCAGATTACATCTGCCCTATTACACCTAAAAATAGAAATTCAGCAAGTGTATGAGAATATTATTACAAATTTTTAAAGAAGTATCACTGGAAAACAAGAATAAATAATAGAAAAGGGTTTACAAACGAAAATATTTAATCTTTTCCTTTTGAATAACAGTTAACAGGATATTCGAAGGCATTAGGATGAAATTCAGGTTTACTCTTACAGTCTATTTGTGCCCATCTTCACTCGAAGCTGCTCGACCAATCGTTAAAATCTTGACTACAAAATTACGTTTACTGTAATTGATTAACAGCAATTGCATTTGGGTCCCTAAAGTCCCCGTCGTCCCGCCCACGCCCCCAGACATCAAAGGGAATCGGAGCGCCGTCGACGAGAACGCTCCCCGGTGGCCACAATTACAACCTCGTCTCTCGTCGTTAATGCCGGGCGGTTGAACGCAGAACACCCATCCACCCCCGATCCCTCTTTTAAATCCACCCACCTACCACCTCTACCTCTATTTCAATCCTTGTCCACCCGTAAAAAGATCCTATGAAGAAAATGCTATGGAATTTTGTTCGTACTTCTTAGTTTTTAGAAATGGATATCCGCTTTAGTGAATAGTTTTAACATCGACAGAAAAAGGTAAACCAAAAAAAAAAAAAAAAATCCAGTTCATTTTTCTTCAAGTGCATAATAGGGAACAAAACAATTATGGGGTTGAGAAAATGATATTAATAAAAAAAGTTAAAATGATATTAATAAAATGATATTAAGCTGAATCAAAGAATATCAGAGACATTCACCATTAAAAACCACAAAACACCTAATTTCCTTGGAGAGCTGCAAAACGCAAGATACGACCATCAATGTTATTTATTTCACAAATATATTGACAATTAGAAGAGAATTTAGAATCTTCAATTTAATATGAATTTCCCTTCACCAAAAAAAAAAAAATTGGAAATAATAAAAGTAGCTCATCTTCAATCGACCTCCAACCGAGTCTACCCTTCAACGAGATTAAAAACATGAATTCATAATTCGAACGCAATTAAAACTAAAATAGGAAATTATAATTTTTAATCCAAAAGTAATTGGATTGCGGAAAGAGGGGGGGGGGGAGGGAGGAAGGATACCACCGAACGGAATCCCCACCCCCAGTATTTCGAACTCGGGCAACGAAATCAAATCCTGAAAATGGCATTAATTCGACGGTGGTTAAATAGGTTTTGAGTTGGAACGGAAGTGACGTCGCTGACTCTCGAGGCCATCGGTGACAACGACCATGTAACTCAATAAGAGCACGAGTTGCTGGGCTAGCGAAAATTGCGCTGCCCCAAATGACATTAAAATTTTGCACAAAGCTTAGGAAAAAATACGTTGATGGGAAATCTGACAGGTTTTCAATTTTCTTCGTTTTCTGTAAAATCAGGGCAAGATGATCAATAACTTTCAGGAGAGTCCAACAAAGGGTGTTTGCATACACTGCACATTGTAAGTACTGTATATTAACTGTATCGATACTATTCAATATCAAAATAAGGAAGCTCCATTTTCATGTGCAACTTTTGCTTTAAGCATATAGAATGTCTTTTCAAAGCCATTCCTTGTTATCTAACAAGAAGTTAAGCCTCCCGAGGAAGGTATAGGAAAGTAGCGGAGCTTGAGATCATTTATTTTTACCCTACTATCTCAATTTTTAATCCCCCTCCCAACTTTTTAAATCGAAAAATTGATTTTCTGGAACGTAGTATTTAGAAATTGTCAAAGAGCTCTATCTTCTTTCTTTTCTCATCATTTCCGATCGAATGATATATGGCATGTCATATGTTGCCATAGTTCTAAAGACCAAGTAACTGCCACCCCCACAATTCCGACACCATTGGGGCAATTTGGGCCAAACTTCATAGTAATGTTGATCTTGCTTTGGAGAATCTGCATACCAAATTTCATTCCTTTATAGGCATAAAGACGCGTAGCCCAGTGGGTCCCCTCTAATTTCCATCCCAGAAACTCTGACCCCAGTGGGCCAGTCAAAACCAAACTAAATAGTGAAGGTGCACATGCCCATAGTAAGCTACATTCTGAATTTCAACCTTCTACCTCGAAAAATGCGGAAATTATGAAGGGAACCGGACGGACGGACAGACAGGCGGACATTGTGAAAACAATAAGTAGCTCCATTCTTCCGCTACTTAATAAGGTCTTACAATGACTACTGTTGCCTGAATTCGTACTAGTTCCAATAGATCTAAGAATAGTGCACTTGGAGAGGTTTTCCAAAAAAAATTGAAGATTCAATGCATCATCAAATACGATATGACTAATTCATAATTACGAGGCTTGTCCGTAAAGCAAGTACCGTTTCGTTCTACTGCCACCGCAGCGCTAGTGTCGCAGTTCCGAGCATACACACTCGTCTCTCTGGTTAATTATCTTTGAACTGACGCCATTACAGTCGGATTGTGTTGTGTTTACATTTGTTAGTGATCGTTGAAATGTTTAAGGCAAATTCTGAGCTCGCGGACTGTGAAGTGCGTTCTGTAATACGGATTTTGAACACAAAGAATGTTAAGCCAGCTGAAATTCATTGTAAACTTGTAGAGATTTATGGGGAAAATTTAGTGACTGATGAAATAGTGGGAAAGTGGGTTAGGCAGTTCAATGATGGACGAACCAATGTTCATGACGAAGCACGGAGTGAGCGGCCTTCTGTTGTCAATGATGATTTGGTTGAAAAAGTGAATGAGAAAATTCGTGAAAACAGACGGTTCACAGTAAGAATGATTTGTAATGAGTTTCTACAAATTTCAAAAACTGTTTTGCATGAGATTGTCACAAATCGCTTAAATTATTCACTGGCGGCATCTTTCTATGAATAGGGCATAGAAAATTTGGTTTCTCGCTAAGACAAATGTCAGAACAACGATGGCAACTTATGTAGAAAAATAGTTTAAGAAATGCTCTTTCATGTAAAAATAAATTTCGTTTTGAAAAAGACGTTTTCATGTGTTTTTTTCCAAAACGGTACTTATTTTCCGGACACGCTTCGTATATATCTTAAAAGCATATTCGATTAAGTTTTTGCAATTTTTAACAAATTAAACTCTCACTTTTAGGTTAGGTTAGGTTAGGTTAGGTTAGGTTTAAAAAGTTCAAGTGCTAATCATTCATATTTAATAGAAATTCTTTAAAATTTATCTAAATCGATGTAATGGCATCAGTTGAAATAATAAAATCATCTTTTGAATAAATAAGCTCTAACGTAAAATGTTTCGCCATTTGCTGACCAGGAAAAAGAAAAACCTGTACATAAAATGTTTATCGTCCTAATCTGTCCAAGACAAAAACGTTATCTTCAAATGCACGAATATATACGTATAAAAGAATAAAGTACCCAAATTATATGTTCGCAACGCCGCTCTGTCGGCCAGAGAAAAAAAATGTCCAAAGCTCTTAACACGGGATTTTCCAACCTGTAGTAGAAGTGGTCGTAGCTACAGGTCCTTCCTAGAAAGTTAAAATTTATTGGTTTTACAATGTCCGTCTGTCCTCCTGTCCCCTTCATAATTTCTGCACTTTTTGAGGTAGAAGATTGAAATTCGGAATGTAGCTTACTATGGGCATGTCCACCTTCACAGTTTAGTTTGGTTTTGATTGGCCCACTGGGGTCGGAATTACGGGGGTGGGAGTCAGAGGGGAGAAAAGGTCTATGTGGTATTTAGATACATAAAGGAGTGAAATTCGATATGCAGATTCCTCTAGGCAATATCTATGTTAACTATGAAGCATGGGCCAAATTATTCCAGTGGGGGTCAGAGTTGTGGCGGCAGAAGTCACTTGGTCTTTAGAATTATGGCAACATATGGCATGTAATATATCATTCGATCGGAATAATGAGAAACGAAAGAAGATAGAGCTCGAGAAAATCAATTTTTTGATTAAAAACTTGGGGGGGGGGGTTAAAAAGTGCAGATAAAGGGATAAAAATAGATGACCTCAGGGCTTTCGCTACTTTCCTATATCCTTCTCGGGGGGATTAATTTCTTGTTTCATAATAGCTACAATTTTATTTAACATTGTAACAACTTCCACTCCAAATGAAAAATATAAATAAGTCGGTAATCAAAATGCAGCATTTCAAAAAAAATTTCCTAAAGGTTGAATGATAGTTCTTATCGATGGTTATACATGTAACCTCCAGTAAAACCTATGGTTTAAAATTCTTAAAAGAAATTCTTCTTTAAAATATAGGACGTCTGACAACTTTTTATACACTATCTTTCGTTGTTTACCCTGTTATTGCAGTAATCAAGTAAATCAATATTTTTTTCAGTTACCATGTCCCATTACGTTCGTTGGACACATTATAGTACAAGTAAAAAAACTTGTGAATTATAAGAACGTTTACTTAATAGTAACAACATGAAGTTAATGAACAATTTGGAATGATACACGATTAGCTAGAAGAAATTAAAATGATCCTTAAATACGAAACAACAACTATAATGTGTTCTAAAATCCTAAAACCAATATTTTCCGTCATGTCTCTCATACATATAAAGATTCAACGACAGTCATCAAATATAAATTTTTACAGGAACATCGAAAGCGAAAACCGATAATTGATTTCCCTAATCAGGAGCGATAGAGCGCGCCCAACAATTGGTATCAGCGCCATGGTTGTTGACCTCAACGCCATGGTCATAGTATCAGCGCCATGGTCGTAATATCAGCGCCATGGTCGTAGTATGCAAGATGGAAGCGTCCAAGCAAGAACAGCGGACAGTGATTTGGTTTGTGACGGCAGAAAAGCAGTCGACAGCCAAAATTCACCGCTTAATGATTGTTATTTATGTGAAAAACCCGTCAGTCCTGTATGCAATGGAAACACAACCTCCGAAGAAGTTCAGCATGCAGCCAAGTGCAGGCAAAGTCTTGATGACAGCCTTTTCAGTTATTTTTCGATGGATACACCACTGCTTCCAACAGCTGCATTTGGCTGCGTGCGAAAGCACTGAGACGGCGGATCAAGACAAACGGTCGGACTTCCTGTCCCGCGGAGTCATCCAGCTCCACGACAACGCACGACCGCACGTTGCGAAGAAAATCATGGATACCCTGACACGTTTCAAGTCCACCCTACTGTCCTGACTTCTCTCCATGTGATTTTCATCTTTTTTTGGCCCGATGAAAATAACTTTACTGTCATTGGGTCGCACCCAGAACTCAAGTAAGGACGCAATTCCGTGACACAATTCAATATGGAGTTTATTTTACAACTAAACGTGTGTGGAGCGCTATCTGAAGAAGGCGGTCATCAAGAATTTGCCTTAGTAAGCGGTTAGTAATCCAAGACGTGCCGAATAAGTCAACAATACACCATCTAATTCAGAAATGGTATCAATATTTGATGTGAATGATCTTCCATGGCCTACGGTTACCTTTATCATTAATGCTGCTAGATTTCTTTCTCTGGCTTTATCTAAAAGAACACGTATACGAAAACCATCCAACGACCATCAACGCATTAAAGGACAACTTCCTCAACATCATTCTATCCATCCCCATCGATATGTTGGAATGTGTTGCTTCTAATGCCTGTCTACCAATATAGAATGGTTCTCAGTTTCAACATTTACTATACAGTATATCAGAACGTAATGCGTACAAATGTATATACAATGCCAATTTTGTACTGATATATTCTCTGCTCAGCTGATATAACAGAAAATGTGGTTAGCAGTACTTTACCATCACCGTCTATTAAAGATTAAACATTTTTAAAACTGTTTAGAAGAAAGTAGTCTTTAATTACAAAGCTTATCGAATTCCAACACTACGCATAATGCACACGTATGAAACTGTTCCAAATCGCGTGTTTTTATTTAAATTTTTTACTCCAATCAATCGTAATCTTTCATATATAATTTGTTACAATACAAACTTAATCTGTAAACATGTTTTTTAAAAACAAACTTTTTACTTTATTTTCATCTAAAGAGCACAATGTTGCACAAAGAAAGAACCACTCTTTAGATGAAAATCCAACTGATTCAGTGGGAATGTAACCCCTTAGAACATTTGTTCAGACCCTGTAGTTAAGCATTAGAGGAGATTTAAAGATGGACAGATAAATGGAGAAAGAGAGAGACCGAGAGAGAGAAAAGAGATTACTTCAAATTAACAAAACGAGCGCCTTTGATTCGTTAATCCGTTAGCCAGTAATTGAAGTCCCTCGAGCCGGTTTAACGGGCCCCAGACACCCACCAATGAGAAGACCGACATTAAGAACCCACTTCTCGTAAACCAAGCCTAACTTTTGGTCAAATAGAGTCTTGTGACTTTTTTCTCAATAGTTTTGCTTATGAAATTGGCTAGAAATATTGTAAATTTGAAGGCACAAAGATTTTTTTATGAACTAACTTGAATTTTAACAAGCCTCAATGTCAATAATACTGGAGGCAAAGTATGTGAAGTGTAGTTATTTAAAAAACAGAAAATTTAGATTATCTGCACTACATTTGAGCTTTACAGAAAAGTAAAACTAGTGTTCTTTATATCTCGGTTCAACATCTATCAGTTACTTCACTAAGATCAGACTTTGAAGCTTTATCCGAATTCATTAAAGCTGATACGCACTTTAAAATCTCACCTAAAGAAATAAACACTGCCTCAAGAAGACCACTGACGTTATCTTTATCATAAGCAATGCCGATACTAGACTGCTCTAATAAGCTTTCCAGAATAAATAAACGTTTTTTTCCTCGTGATTCTTCTAAAGCGAGTAAATAATAGCGAAAACTCGGTAAAAGCCTCAGCTCTCTATTTGAAACGCTTTCAATGGTCTTTACTCAATCGATATTGCAAATATAACGTTTTTCTGAGAAGCTTGAGTCAATTGCCTTATCCCTTCTCCCGACCCCTTGCTATCACCCCCAATCGCTTTCTAGGGGTCCAGTGGAGTGTTTGCCGTCGTCGCTGCTGACGGACCCCTCCACCGGTGACGAGACAGTCAGAACAATGCAACGTGCCCATTGCTTAACATAATCCAAGCGCCAATCTGCCATGGCTCCCGTCAAGAGATGAACTTCTCCATTGGACCGGAAACGCGACCGCTCTGCCCTCGTCTAGCGACGAACGTAATTATCAAAGGTATTAGACAGATTTAGTGGAAAATGATGAGAGAGAGAGAGAGAGAGAGAAGTTGAACCTTTCCTCTTCTACGCTCTCGTATCGGAGCCGATTTGCTCCAAAGCTCAGAGTCTCATAATCGGTTCGAACCGATGATTGTTATCGAGGTGGAAGTGAGGGTGGAGAGAGGGATAAGGGCTGTTACGGAGGAGGCAGGAAATGTTGGGGGTGGATCTGACGGAGATACAGAAAAGAAAATGAACATTGTCTGGAAAACGATGGTTAAGCAAACACGATGGCAAACAAACCCAGGGACGATTGAATCGCGGTGGGAAAACAATCGAGGAGACTGATAAAAAAAAAAAAACCCACACACAATAGGAACTAAAAATGAACATTATGTCAATCAATAAAATAATTACACTTCTTATAAATGGCTGATTACTTTCAGAATGAGCTAGTGAACAAAATTATTGTCGACCTTGTTGTTCATTTTTCTTAATTAATGTTAAATACACGTAGTTTTCTTTTTTTCTTCTCGCACTCAATTATGCACTTTCACCCTCGTGTGTGTGTGTGTGTGTACGTGTGTGTGTGTATGTGTGTGTGTGTGTGTGTGTGTTTAATGTTGGGCAAATGGAAAGAATCGCCGGCTGCATAATCCGCTCTGATAATAAGTGCAGTTGCCGTAATCTTAAGCCGATTCGAACGTAATTGAAACCGTACAGAGTTTAGAACAGAAAGAATTTCACGGCGACCGAACTAAGCCTATGAGCGCAGAATAGATGGACGATGAAAGTCTATTAGGCTCAGCACCAAGAGGTCGATCTCCATTGATTCCATTCAACGTCACGTGAACACTGCACTTTTCGAAGCACTCCAGCCGGGGAATAAGAGAAGGAAATTTTGAATGAATCACACAAGTTTTATTTAGTTATATGTGCTTTCTAAAGTAAAAGGATTAGCTTAATTCTGTTGATATTCAAGACCTTTAGTAGTTTTAAAATGTGCATACGAATATAAAAATAATATGATTAACTAATATTAATAAATTTTACAAAGCATAATACAGTGTAGCCCGAAATTACATATACAATATTTGAGGACGACGCGAAGTATCCGTTTGGGTACAAAACTCCCTGGAGCATCCTTAAACTCAGGGCGCATGATTAACGAATGACAATGCATAATCTTACATCGTGCTCTGGGAAATGAAATTCTGCGAATTAATTAATGATTTAACTGTAACTTATAAATAATATAATATTTGTCGATAACTAAAAAGGCTTCATATTTTTAAAAAATTAAAAGAAAATTGTAAATCTAAATTTGAATAAAATTTCACTTTTCGAGAGAATTGCAACCTTTGTTGGGTTGCATTTTCTTGAACCCATTTTAGCATCTCTCACAGAATTTAAAATTTGATCGAATTCCAACAAGTAATTTCCGAGTTACGCACTCAACATCGTAAGACGTGCTGGTTAGTACTCGCGTGTGAGCACTTTTACGATTCTGAATGCGTAACTCGGAAACTACTCGTTGGAATACAATCAAATTTTAACGGCATACACAATTTTATGTACCCTATTATTCCATCAAAATTCATTATCCTAGGCGTTGCAGAACCTGAGTCATTAACTTGTTGATTTTGGTGGCGGCATTTTTATTTCTGTTCATATCTCAGTCAGCGTTCAAATTCGGACCCATGTTCATAGGGACAAAATGCATCACTATACCATGATCTATTATATGTATCATTATCTACCGTTGGTTTTTCGCTCCATGCATATATATGTATGTATGTAGTGTTCGCGATTTTCTCAAAAACTACTGATCCGATTTGGGATGGGGTTTTCGCTATTCGACTGAATATTTTTCTGGGAAGTTTTTTGACCCATGAAGTCGGTTCATTTTTGTTAAAAAAGTTCTTGTTAATAAATTATTTATTAAAATTTCATTTGTTTAAAAGTGTTTATGAAATTATAGTGATAAGCTTTTAAACCAGTTAGTTGGAAAAAATCTAAATGGAAAAGTTATATTCGAAATTTTAGATGACAATTCGCAACAGCTGATACGTTCAGTTTGCCTAGCTTTTAGATAGTTAGAGAAGGAACCGAATCACCTAATAATGCAGACTTTAAAAATTTTGAAATTAAGACTGCAAATTTTTCTCTGCCAACAATTTCATTTAGTTTTCTTCCATAAGAACACTTTGAATTTGTTTTATTGGAACCAGTTGAACACTGTGTATCTTTACAGCCCAAAGCAATAGATCGCTCGTGTCATGGGACCATAAATAGTAGCATTAGTTCGCATTTTACTTAGTCATCTAGCCACACCATATGCATATTTGATCATATGAAAATTGCAATTGGCAATAAAGGAAATCAAACGGGAAAAGCAATTTAAAAGCTCGTCAAAATTAAATATTTGTTTAGTTTTCGACTTTAATTAAAAAGCAATTTCTAATGAATTCCAGATATCATAAAATTCGTCTCGTGTATTCTTTAACAGATTGAAATTTTTCTCGTCAGTTTTTTACAGGGTGAATCAAAAGTCTCCATACAAACGAGGATAACGGTGACTCATGTCTATTTTTCTTTATTCAGTAGGTGAACCAATTAAAAGAAATACCACTAACGAAGGAAGAGCGAATTGACATCATTCTATTGGGTGGGAATGTGTACCACCTGTCATGTAGTGTGTACATTCACTGAAACTCACGGAACACAGATAACACATGATATCGTTACGAATTCATCCAGAAATTCAAGAGGACAGGCTCACATGGATTTTTACCTTTGGGGCCACTTAAAACTGATTATGTACCAGAAGAAAATCTATACTTTGGTCCATCTTAAAACAAGAATCACATACAAAAGGAGATACATTGTCACATGTTCAACAGAATTGGTTGCAGCACCTGTCACTTTGTTTGGACATTTAAGAGAAATATTTTGAATATATCCTGCAACTATAGCATTATATAATCCCCATGTGTATGGAAATTATTGATTCACTCTGTATATTACCATTTTCCCATTAATTCTGTCCACTTCAAGATAAATGATAAAACTTGCATTTGTATTATAAATTTGGTTCATTTTCTTTATAATACATTGTAGTAGATTTACTTAGATATGTTAAGATCTAAAAGGAAGGAAAATTTCCGCGAATTGGATTCGAACCACGAATTATCTTTACTCGCGGAATTTTTTCTTTCGCTTTTCATCTTGGCATGTTCACCTAATGTTGAAATATTATCCAATACTTATTTATTACTTTGTCAAAAACGTATATAACGCGCGCACACGGGTTTCAAAATTAAATAATTTGAAATTCAACATCCCTAATATTTAATTTTTACAAATTTATCAGCATTTCAAATGTTATTTCTTTTCTTTAATTCAAAAAATATGTAATCGTTTCTTTAATCATAAAACATTCTCTGAAAATGAAAGTTATGCAGTTCTCTTTCGCACAGGATTCTATGCTTTATATATACGAGGCCTGTCCGAAAAGTCTCCGGATTGAGGCTACAAAAAAAAAAAAAAAAAAAAAAGTAGAACTCGCTACACTTTTTTCCTTTCCGGATCGTGTAATGACCTTTCTGCTGATGAGGTAATGAAATTTGCAGCTGTTAAGAGTGCCGCGTGCAATTGTAGCACGCTAAAGCAGAACGTTTTTATTTTCTAGTCGCGTTGTGAAAATGACAGAAAACACTGAGCAACGACATTGTATCAAATTTTGTTTTAAATTTTAAAATCCGTAAAACTGCAAAGGAGTGTTATGAATTGCTAAAAGTTCTTCGCATTTCCGAATACCAAGAAAGCGCTCAAAGGACGGAGATTTGAGGATATGGACGTTACAACACAAAATGTGACGGCGAAGCTCTTGGCCATCCCAAAGGAGACATTCCGTACTTGTTTCGACCAATGGCAGCAATGCTGGGCTAAATGCTTTGCTGCAGACTGTGCTTATTTTGAAGGTGACTAAACATTTATGTACGATCGAACAGTATTTTTTTTATAGCCTCAATTCGGATACTTTCCGGACAGGCCTCGTATAGGCGGATTTTTTTTTAATGAATCCAGGGTGTAACAAAAGGGTATGGCCAAATTTTCAGGAAACATTCCTCATGTAGAGGAAGAAAATATGTTATATGGACTGAGTCCGGAAACGCTTTATTTCCACGTCAACAATGAATTGAGTCTCATGTCAACTGGAGCAAACAACACTGGCGGTGAACCTATGACTTACAACTATATTCTAACCAGACTTAACCAAGAGGGCATTTTGAACATTTCATCTAAGAAAGAGTTTCATGTGGTATGCTGGTACGTTCTGTACCTGTGATTAATGAAAAGTCGCTTCCTATTGATTCTACTGTAAAGTAGTGCTATCAAGGTACGAAATTTTTATTGTCGAATGTTTTTTGTTTTAATTATTATAGAAATGTCCATATTAATGTATTTTGATTTGCAGCTTCGCATCTTTGTTAAATTTGTCTTAAAGTCTTAGAAGTTTTATTGAAATTACTAAGGTACACTTTACATAATTTTTATAGTTTTTGATGTGAGTAACAATTCAATATAAAATATCCATAAATATCTCCAATTGTCTCAAATATTAATTTTTCGCCATGAATTAGTCATGCATTGCGTATACAGTTATGTTTATAACAGAAAATATCAAAATGTACAACCGAAATTTATACTCGTAATCTAATGTAATGAAGATTTATTACATGAATTAAGTAGTGCTTTTTTACTTGTAGTCGTTGTCATTGTAACTTCTAAACCATTTGCATATATAACTGGCAAATATTCTTCTTCTTCTTCTTCGTCTTCTTTTTTTTCTGCAGATGTCTTAAAATAAATTGCAGTTGAAAAGAAAAATCCCCGTCTACTTGGTTTGACTTTCAGCAAGATTTCTTCGCTCCAAAACTTCAAACCTCCTTCGCTCTGGAAATATATGGGAAGCAGAAGAAGAAAGAGAAGAAGGGAAAAATGTTAGCTTTTCATTTTGTCGTTATCGCTCTCATGCTTGATGACTTTTCAACTCGTTTACAACAAGTTAAGAATGCATTAGATTTTGCAAAAGAGGAGCATCAAGTTCCGCTCATGCGCTTTTACAATGGAGTGATAGTCTATGGATGGATGGATGAGGAGCCAGGGGGCCGTTTTCGTCGGAACTTGCGAGGAGGGGGGGAACCGAGAAAATGACCATCACATGGACGAGGCGCCGTGACGCGTAGAGATAACGCCACCTTCCACCTTCGCTTCGGCCATTTACAACTTTAAAATGGACTTTTTAAAAGCAATGACCCGATCTTTGGTCTCTGGTGGTGCCTGAGTCGGTCACTTCGGGGAACTTTTCTCTTCTGGCCGCAGAGGGCGCTTTATCAGCGAACCTTATCAAATGCGCCGCGGACTCTTTCCTCCTTCCCTCTTTTTTTAAACTTTATTTTTTTAAGGAGACACTTTTTTTTCAACGCTGTCGTTTGTCCTTTCGTTGGATGTTAAAAATGGAAGAGTAAAGTACGGGGTGGTTGGTGGGGGATAAGGAGGCGATGGTTGGTCACCCTGGCCACGTGGGTGCCACGCCTCGCTGCGCTGTCCTGCGCCCGGTGCCATCAACGTAAGCCAAGTGTGAGGAGCTGATAGCAACGGGGAGCCATCACGACCTTACGCGCGCCTGCATTGTTGGCGCATAAATCGGTTGTTAAACAGAGAGCGAACGAGAAAGGAAAAAAAAAAGAGACCGAGAGAGAGAGAGAGACCACTGACTTTGAAAGCACAGATTCAAAGGAAGGAGGGTAGGAAAGAGGAATAGAAAAGTATAAGATGGGAGTTGGAAAGAGGAGGGAGTAAAAAAAAAAACTTCCAGAAAAGAATGGGTGAAGACGCCCACGACTGTCTTGCTAGGAAAATGTCCTCGGTTCCACAATGAGATAGTGAGAGACTGAGTGTCAGCTGGGCGTCATTCGGAGCCGAATTTATGAAGAGATCGTCTTCGAGATACGAACCCGTTTCTTTTCTCCTGGAATATTATTTATGGATGAAACATCTTAAGACGATCCATGATTTCCCCCTACGGCATCCTTCTTTCCCATGCACCCTACCCCCTCTTCCACCACCCATATCTCTCGCTCTCTCTTTTTCAGCGTCTTTCCTCGCTTTCTTTTATGGAACTCCTTTATAACTTTAGAAAACCTTAAGCACAGGTTACTTTTACAACAAACGCTTTGAGAACGAAAAGTTGCGCATAGCTACAACATTTAACTCCTTTAATGTTGTATGCATCTTTAACTACATTTGCACTACTAACTATACATGCGATGTTAACTTATAAATTCTCGGTCAATTTAACCGCATCATTAAAACCAGTTAAGTTATAATGATTAGCCAATTGTTTAATTTGTACATTATTCACTATCTATAGATGCTAAATTCCCTATGCATTCAAGTAATCTTGAAATAAGCTTTATACTAATTCAACTACGTTCTTCAAACATTTGTTTACAAAACTCCTTAGCAATATAATCTCAAAAACACTTCAATTCTTTAGCTTATAAACTTTACATGTTTATTTTTCGCTAAATATAAAGATATTTGTACGTACAAATGATATTTATAGGAAATACATCTACTTGTTCAGTTCGCTTTCCTAAAAGCAATTCGGAAGGTATATTTACAGGCAAATCGAGTTTAAAGAAGTAATGGCTAAGTAATTTCTTATCAACCATAAAAAAATAAACGGCATTATTATCTCTTAGTCTTCCTTTTCTATTGAATTAATAGCTCTCGCTGTTTGATTCCGTGCTAATAAATTGAATGGACTAAATGAATCGGATGAATTGCCATTGGTCTCAACACATCTGCAAAAATACCTTCCTCAGGAGAATAACTTAAGAGTTAATTTGGTCTATATACCTTATGAGAATATATGTATACGATCAATGAAATCCTTCCAAGCAACATCTAACAAAGCCACCTTAGACCAACAAAGCACTGATAAGATTAGGATCATCGCCTAGCTTCTTTTTTGTTGCTGGCTTTAGGTTCGGCCTTGGCCCTTATAAGAAAAGACGTGTGCCATTAAGTGATATTTACCGATTGCTATAGCAATAATAGAGATATTAAAATATAACTTGTCTCATAAAGACGAATTTAATTCACTTGGCTCAACAACATTATAGTCGGTCCAACGAAAGAAAAAAATGTCTAATTTCAAGTAGTGGACAATGTTAAAATTAAATTAAACTGACACGTTATTATCGCTGGATACAGTATGGTAGTAGCAGTTGTGCTGTACCACGGTCTTCTAGAATCTACCAGGCCTGAACATGACATAAATAAAATACTGTTGAAGCACTAAGATTGTGACGTTGAACTTACTTCTATAATAGCACCACCCGGGACCAACGAAATAACGGACGAGGAAAAACCACCTGACCATATTAGTCCGGCCAACAATCCAATCCTTATTATTTCCAACAAACGAAAAAATACTGATTGTTATAATCCAATATGGAAATAATGAAAATCACATTGTTACTGGGACTACTATTGTCAGATGACTTTTCCACACTGGGGCACCACCACCTAAAGCGCATTCGGCAGGGTTGTAACGTAGGCCTGTTTAGTCTATGCAAAAAATTGCCGTCCTTTTTTCCGCAGATTTTTCACCCATTACGAATGCAAATTCTGCATGGTCGAATTTTACGGAGGGAAAAAAGGTTTTAAATGCCATAAAATGCAAGAATGCCCTACTACAGTGCAAGTTAAACAGATTTACACATTGTTGGCCGTGTCGCTGTTTTCTTGAGTAAACTGCAGAGTCTGCACGAAATTTTGCCCTGTGCGTTTTGTGCACGTAGAAAGTGCAGAGTCTCCAATGAACAGAACGCAGATTCGGTGCCGAATAGCGCCGCCAGGAGTGCAGAATCTCATGACGAACAGACTCTGCACGCACAGAACTCAGAATATGCATTTTCTCCGCGATGCCGAATGCGCCTCTATACTCTGTCTCCCTATATGTTTGGTTTGGTTGGTCGGTTTGGTTTGTTTGGTATTAACGTCCTTTTCAACTACTATGGTCATTTCAGGACGGCGTTATAGGGGCCGCAAATTTTGCCTCGCAAGGGTTCTGTAACGTGTAGCTGGCAAACGACTACACGGGACCAACGGCTTTACTTCCCTTCCGTAGGAAGTGCGTGATCTCAGGATTTCCCCCTGGAAAATCCTCGTCGTCCTCGGCCGGGATCGAACCCGCGTACTCGGGCATCAGAGGCGATCACGCAACCGCTGAGCCACCGAGGCCGATCTCCCAGTATGGGAAAGCACATCACTGCTTTTTCACCTCCGCCCCGTAAAGTAGTCTCTGACTGCGCACGCGTAATGCTCAAAAATATGAAGCGCTATTTCAGTGTCATTTTAGCTTCTATGGATTCAGTTTCTTTTTTATTGGCTGCGCGTTGATCTGAATGAGATGACAATTGGTAACATGGCTTTCCCATACTGCCTTGCAGCTTTTTTCATATAGTGAGACAAAGTATAGATAGAAAGCCTGTGGATGGAAATTTCATATATTGTTATATCATCATACTTAGCCATAAGTTAGGGCTTATGATTGGTAGAAATGCGATTAACAATAGCCACTTGATGAGGATGTAAAAATGTATGAATTTTCAGTGCACAGGCTTTCTTTTTAGGAGGTGTTGGCTGGCACCCGTTATTTCGTTGGCCCCGAGCCACCACCAGAACGACGTAACAATATTTTATCTTCTCCATATTCAGGATGGTAGTTTCTAGAAGGCCGTGGCTATTCCCTGATAAACGTAAGAAAGGAGGGACGTGTCCAATTTAAATGCCCAGTTTGTGCATTGTTTAACATTTACTCTAACAATGTCTGACAATCGACATGCCCATCTTTTCTTACGTTGAATTTGGTATAAATGCTGTACATTTCTGTAGGTTGTATGATTTAAAAAATCACTTATTCACTGTGTAGCACATGAAAGATGCATCGTCCTGATCTGTATGGAAGATCGACTTCAGTTGCATTTAGCGTTTATCTATTACAAAAAAATATTTCAGTCTTTCGAGCAGCTCAGCAAGAATACTGTCTTTACATTTACTCGTGTATATCTCTTAAAATCACCCACTTGTACTTTTATATTTTTTAATTTTTTTCTGGAAAATTTGGCAGTGACTTAATATAACTAACCACGCCTTGAGTGAGTATATAAAAATCATATATACTGAAGTGCGAAAAGTCACATATCCTGAATATAAAAATTTTCCAGTGTAGCTTGCATCGCGGAAAAGGTGTATATACGTATAAGCAGAGCGATATCAGTGGTGACAATTCGACTATCAGCAGTCATTTGAAACATCTTGTAACATTATTATGGCTACACGACGAGAAGAATCAGATTATTGTGTAGGGCATGTATACATGGCAGGATTTGCGTCCTCTGATCAAATTGGACCTCCATTGACTGAGAATCGTATTCCAGCTGTTTGGTGACCATTTTCTTTATGGCCTTCATGTATCTTAAGAAAATGGATGTTCCAGGAGGACAATGCGCCATGTCACCGGGCTAACATTACTCGCGATTGGCTAGAGGAGCATTCTGAACAATTCCAAGAAATGAATTGCCCACCTAGATCTTCAGACATGAACCCCATCGACATATTTGGGATCCATTCGTGCACAAGAACCTGCACCTGCAAACCTCACGCAATTATGGGCAGCTATCGAGACTGCAAGGCTGAACGTATCTTCAGAAGACTTCCGTTGACTGGTAGAGTCCATGCCACGTCGATTGCTCCACTTCGCCGGATAAAAGGAGGTCCATGACTTTCGGCTAATCATTGTATATCGAATATCAATTTTAAAAATAACCTTTTAAACGTAATTACAATTCCTATAGTCTAAACTGAATGCAGAGATATTTCAACAGTACAACCAATACTATAAAGCGTTCAATTTTGCAAATTTCATTGGCGTGTAATTTCCGAAGAATGAAAAATAATCAGAATAAAGACTGATGAACTTTATATATGATCGATGTTTTTCACCACGTTCTATAAAAGATTAAGTATTAGGATTATTTAGGATTACAGTATTCACAAATTGCCAAAACATGTAATTAACTTAGTTTATAAAATCTGCGAAGCATTAACTCATAATTTAAATGGTATTAAAAATCCTACAATCATAAGCGAACCAACAGTTCTTTTTTTTAAATCAGATATACGATTTCTCTCCTTATGTCTTCATACTACCCTATTTTAAGAACCTAGATTTACACCTGTCAATGTAAGTACTCTACTATTCTGCTTCATGTCTATTGGAATAAATGTTAACAAGAGGAAAACAAAACAAAAGAATATTCGATATTCTCTAATACTAAACAGAACTGTATTGTGGAGTGTTGATCAGCTGCTTTATTTACGAAAAAAAAAGTTGCACGATCAGATTTGTATGGAGAAACGCTAAACAAACAACCAACCAAATATACAGTTTGTTTCCCCCATCTATTTAGCTTTGTTATATTCTTTATATCAACTCTTCGTCTTTCCCTGTGCTTTCTGTTTGTCCATTTTGCCCTGTTGCCAAACGAAATCTCATTTCTTACACGGAATCACCTGCCACGGACGGAGGGTAGGGGATCTTAGGAAACTGACGTCGGAGAGGGAAAAGGGAGGTTCCCCCATCCCCTGACCTGCACATCAAACCACCCTCACTTCTATTCCACTCACGAACTGTCACGGGCAGCAGTAAGAAGGAAAGTGGAGGGAGGAGAGGAGGGGGTAAAAAGTGCCACCAACGCTAACCTCGCTCTGTCGTGAGGCAAACACAGATGCGTTTGCTAGGTTTTCTCAATCACAACCTTCAATGTCAAAGATCTCATTCGCCAGGAAAGTAAAGAACGGGAGGGGTAAGGACGGAGGGAGTTGTGACTGCCAAGGAATCTTCCCTCTCCCACTTCACAGCAAATACAGGTTGTTTTGGTTAACATTCCGTCAGATACAAAACGCCAAACGATCGAAAGAAAACAATTCATCGCACTGGTGAACAATGAAAACGGAGGAGAGAGCGCAAGACTTAAAAATTAGATCCATAGTTATATTATAATTTATAAACTTATTTTTATAATAGGCATTTAAACCTTCATTGCATATATAAAATCAATATTATTTCATTAGTAATTAATAACTCAGTTAACTTTTTTATTTAAACGCCATTTTTTAAAGCTTAGAGTTCGGTGGAAAGTCAATAAGTATTACGTGAAAAATTATAAAAATTCATGTGAATCTCGTAATTTTAGAACACTTGCATGACTTCCAATCAACAGTTTTGCAATATTTTCCAAAGTCAGGCGAATCCATTACAGCGACAGCTAAACGCAAGCCAAAGGACTCCAGCATGAATGACTATGAAATACTATTAGTGATTCTCATTTAACTAGGAACCGTCATTAAAGGATCTCTGGACACATTTAACAGAAAAGTACCTCAAATATGCAAATAGTATTCGTATTCTGCTTATTTTATACGAGCCAGGATTTTCATATTATGCTGCAGCCAAATCAAATTACAGGAATAGATTTGACGCTACACGGGATATGAGAATTCAGCTTTTTAATATGTGCCTGATATCGAAAGAATTTGTAATTCAATGATCCAAAAACTCGAAGTCATTAAGAATTTAATTTTCTTATATATATTATAAAGGGCGTTCAATAAATACCAACTCTGGAAAGGATATTTCCATGATGAATATGCAAAGCAGGCAAGGTGACTCCCTATATAAGGCAAACTTTTGTAGCCACTGCCAATTGTTTGCATCACCTGGTTGACGATGGAACCGTCCGTAGTTGAGCAATGAGGCGTGATCCGGTTCCTAGTTGCAGAAGAGAATGGTCCCACTATCATTTATCTGCGAATGAAACAGGCGTCCAGTCCTTACATCCTTAGTCTTGCTCAAGTTAAGGAATGAGCAAAGAAATTTCGGGAAGGACAAACATCAATTCAAAACGCACGTCTACAGGATGCAGCCACTCCGGAGAAGGTGAAAAGGATTGAAGACCTTCTGCTGGGAAACAGACAGATAACGATCCGTCAAATTTCAACCGAAGTGGAACTGAGTGTAGATGCTGTACCAACACCTACTAGAGAGAAGGCCTGTGGACAAAAACGTCATACATTGTTACATCATCATCAAGCGGCTATTGTTAATCGTATTTCTACCAATAATAAACCCTAAATTTGGCCGCTTGATGATACACCTTTTGTCGAGAACTCTAGAGGGTGTTGGCTGTACACGTAATTGTGCACAAACACCTGAATTTCAGGAAAGCTCCGCATGGGCTTGTCATTGGAGCATCTGATAAGGAAAGGACTATCGGAATTGTACATGTATGATGTTTCGGATAAATGTCTGCATAATGGATGCAAGTACTTGCAACAATAAAATGCCTATATTCCAGTATCTTGTCTTTGGCTGGTTATTTATTGAACAACCCTTATATAAACAAGTTAATTTTACTATTTTCATGAACTTTGCTTTACATAAATATAATTTGAAAAGAAGTATTTGTTTTGTTTTCTTAGCTCTTATATTTATAGTTGAACTACGAAATGACGGACTAATTATTGGGAGAGTGGTTCGTTGATGTGAATTGTCCATTGTTTCGAGGTATTGTTTTTTGGGGTATAAACGAAAAGGTTTCGAGGTAGGGAAGGTTGGGGAGGTTTCAGACGATTTTGATTTTTCATTTACTTTTTCGTCAATTATTCCACAAATTACCGAACTCTAATAATTTCCTGGAAGTATATTCTTTACCGCATGTTTTTGACTAATAACAAGTTTTCATAGAGCTAATAGTTTTGAAGCTATAAGAAATCGAGAGAACTATTTGGTTCTTTCGGTTCCTTTGACTTGAGCTGGCTTTGGAATCTTCATTATGATATCCGTAGAATCCATAGTTGATGTGTGATAATAGAGCCGGAATGAACTATACTTTTTTTAATTTGGAATTTCACAAGGACGAAGTCTCCCATATTTATTTCCTCAGTAAATGGAACTTCTTCATTTTTACTGGAGTCATTGTCAGTGCTGGTACTAGAACTGGAAGAATTTTTAAGTTGTTCAGTTGCATTTAATTGGGATCGAAAAGGCATTCTGTGCTTTCGGTCTGGGCCTAGTATTCTTCATTTAATATTTCCTCTTTTTGCAATCCAATAATTGCAGTTTCAGTTGCGTCAAGATTCTCGAGGAGCTTGTCTTTTCCCATCCCGTCCTTTACGAGGTCTAGCTCTATGAAAGGGACGGATGTCACTTGACGATTGACTGATAGCTGGTTCATGTAGGTTTTGTTGGTCATTTTCCTTACGATGTTCGCTGGTGCTTGGATATCGTCTGTCTGTCACATATAAGGGAAGAAAATTATCATCTGTAAAGATTTCGGGGTCGAATGGCCATATTCCTGTCACCTCAAAGGATGAAGAGACAAGCTGTGGGCCAAGCTTGCGGACAGTGTCTTAAGTTGGGTGCAGCACTCCATCAGCTGCTTCTGTAGATCTTTGGGACCTTGTATTTTTCGAGATCTTTAAAGATGGTAAAAGATGGAGGAAAGGTTTTTTCCACGAGTCTGCTGTTTTCGTAAATTGAGATTTGCTTTCCTGGATTCGAAACTATCTAGGAATTGCCGGCAGCGTTGTAATAAGATTTGAATAGAGAGAAAACGCTTATATCTAGTAACTGCAATGTGAAAGAAATGTCAGCATGATAATGCCGTTTTTTTTTTTGCTTTATCTAGTGACTCTATTGAAATGTGACAGTCATGATTATCCAAGAGCAGTAGCATCTTGTTACTTGGCGAGCATTTTACGCGGTGATGAAGTGATTCAGGAACAAGGAAAAATTCACGGTTTATGGGTATATAAGAAAAGTGAATCAACATTTGTTAGCCACGCGATGCTTGTAAACGAGCGCTTGTAAACAAGTGATTGGCTCGCCTCTACCGGTCGTTTTTGAAATAGCAGATTCGGTCCGCTATGCCGAAATTCCATCCGGGCCATCTGAAAATTTGTCCGTTGCTTCCGGGGTCCGTTGATGCAAGTTCAACAACTTGCTTAATTTATTTATTATTAATATCTACCTACCTTATAAAATAACCAAATTGTCCCGTTAAAAAATCAGCATTTGTGAAGTGTTCCATCATAGGAAAACACTAATATAGAAAAATTTTATAGGTAAATTTCAATTTTAGAAAACCTTTCCAACTATAAAAACGAACATTGTAAAAAAAAAAATGAGCGTTACTTTTAATTCTAAATAATTCTAAAATTATTAAAATTCTAAAATCGTTGAAAATGATGTAAACGTTGCAGTGAAGTCCTTCGGGGTCAAATGCCAACGGGCCTTAACTTTATAAAACAAAATTTCTGTAAACCATGCGAAATTTCCAAATCAAAACATACAGTCAGCGTTTATGTCTCTTCGTTATTGTTGTTATGATTATGATTTCCTTGCCATCCACGAGAATAACAATTACCCTGAAGGAGAAGGGAATTTCGCGAAGAAGCGTTTCACGATCGATATGGTACGGGGTTCACGAGAGCGCTTTCACGGGCCACAGACTCTCTCCCAATCAGGGACGATTTATTAAAATTTGAAATTGTGTTGATCATTCCGCTCCAATGAAACTGTGGGTCATGTTGACGTAACGCATGCGCAATTAGGGATCGAAAATTATAGAAACGGGGGAAGCGAAGAAAACAGCCGAGGAAAGCGAGGCAAATTCAATAAGAACAGCGTATGCAAGTTATTTGAGGTGCACTGTAATAATAATAATAATAATAATAATAATAATAATAATAATAATGAATTTTATCGTATAATAACAAATGATTTCCAAATTTATTTTAAATTAATTCCTGAATTGTAGAAATTGAAAATTTTGATTAGATTGGAAAATGGTTCGAGATTTTTCATTCAGAAAAGAAAAAAAAATGAAAATGTATCAGAATTTATTTTCCACATCGAAGAACATATGAAGATCGTAATTTTCCGAAGAACTTCTAACGACGAATTTAGCATAAAATATTTACGTTCAAGTTTTAAACGTTTGACGCACTCGATTGCCATCTAATAATGGGCATCGACGATTGCCTATAAAATTGTTAATGCAAAACGACATGGAAAAAAAACAACAACACAAAAATAATAATAAAAAAATATAAGAACCTACAGGACTGGGTTGAATATGGGGGATGAGAAGGAGGGAGGGAGGAGGTTATGACCCCGGTTCCATTTCTCGCCTATTAGGCCTGTAGCTGCCTGATAAACTATCAGTCTAAAATGGGGCGAGCAGAAGTATGGGTGGAGGAGAGAAGATGAAGCGGGCGACGGAGGATAGAGGGATGAATAAAGAAGGGGGAGGGGATAGAGACAGAGGGCGCTCATGACGCCAACTCATTACATGCTGAGGGCGAGGGTATCTGGCCATAAACCGAGTCGCGTGCGCTGGTGCGAGAGTAATCGCTGGGAATTAAGTGAGATGAATTTTCATGGAAGACTCCTAATGGTTATGGTGAATTTTCATGAAGACAATAATTTTTCACTCTTTTGTCATATTCGCTATTAATTTTTTTTAACTTTTTCCCTCTCTTCTCCATCTTTCTCTCCCTCACCCACTCACTCACATACACATACACGCTCTCTCTTTCTCTCTCTCTCTCTCTCTATTTCATTTTAACTTCGAAGAGAAATCGAGACAAAGTCTTCTCCAAAACAGATAAGTCTACCTCCGCCTTGTTCGACCAAAAAAAAAAAAAAAAATACAAAAACGAAAAGAAAGAAATCTCCTTCTTTTCATTCTTCTGCAATATTTATTAATATTTTTTCCTTATCCCGCTACAAAAACTTCTCGTTTCAATAACAACGAAATGGAAGTTCATGTGTCAAAAAAGAATAGCGAATTAAAGTCGGCCTTTATTCCACTACCGAGAACAACCACAAATGACATACTGTCGCAAAACCAAACAAATCTGCCGCTTTAGCGTATCACGTTGATGGAATAGTTCAAAAGCCTTGTAAATTCTCTTTGGAACTCTGTACGCCGGTGTTTGCAGGATTTAAATATTTTAAGCTTTCGTAAACAGCGGCATTACTGTTCGGGCCAGAGGATTTAAAGTGAAAGGCCGCTTTTGAACACGGAAAACGACCAAGAAAGCAAGCAAACAGACAACGACTCTCCATATATGGTCACTTGATGGCTACAGGGGTCGTAGACTAAACTCGCACTGAAATTAACGGGAAATCTCAATTACGGGATTATTTACCTTAGGCATGATGTATAAAATATGCAATATATTTAATTGTTTTTTTAATTCGGAAATATCAACTTTGTTCCATTAAAAAAGAGGAGCTAACAAATTTCATTAATAACAAGTTTCTGTACAAGTCTCACCTGAGTGTGCTTTAATCTTTCATTTATCCACCTTGCATTCATCTGTTTTGAAATAGCATTGTTTAGAGTGGCTTCTCAAGATACATAAACTTTAATCTTCATGTAATATAACGACCTTTTTTTCAATTTTCTATTGTTGTATTTAATTCTTGAAAATTTTAAACGCTAAACATTGCATTTCCTATGCTTCTCCCTGTTTACAGTAAATACTGCTACGATATTCCACTAACAAATATTTTCGGTTCTTCAGTAAATAGTCTTAAAAATTTAAAATAGACTTGTTTTCACTTGCAGAGACTAAGTATCGAACTAACTTACGACGAGTTTAATTGGAGAGTCACACAGAACGCTAAATTAATAAATTAAATTAATTGACAGTTTCTGTCTTAAGTCGGCACATACTTATTTGAAACAACTGTTTATTTTAATGGGACATTGTGCGCAACACTGATATGTTATTTTCAGTGTACATTTAGACTAGAACAATAGAATCGAGGAAACGAGACATCTAGGAAAGAGCGAAGAGCGTTGAAGCAAGCACGACGGTGTTGGTGTGTCTATGTGTTTGTGTGCGTGCTTGAATATCTCGAAATGCAATAATCTCTTGAGTGCATTCGTTTGTCATTATTTCTGCTTTCACTAACGCGTTTGCAAGGGAAATAAGACAAGTTCCCCCTACTCTCAGCAACCGAGGAGAACAGCACGGGATTTGAAAGTCAAGAATGTTTGGCTCCCCCTTTTCCCATTCACTTATTTAAATGAGCCTCTCTTTCGCTCTCTTTGCACGAAGTTTAATATTTGAAATTGTTTTTCCAGGAATTGTATAGTGGAATCTCCACCTTATTTTCATGTTCTTCTTATTCACTTTAACATTATCAGTTATTTTGAAACCTCTAACGTTCGCATCCTTCTTTTGGGTTTATGGAATGAGTATTTACACTTAATTAAATGTAAAGCATCTAATTCATGCACATTGCTTAGAGGATATAACTACATCAAATTGTCATACTGCATTTACTTTGTAATAACCAGTCAGTTCACATACAGAGACAAAACAAATTAATTCAAAAGTTAAGTTGTTTTTATGCACTCATCGTCAAAACAAATTAACAGATTAATAATAATAATAACAATAATAATTTTATATTGAACAGTAAGCATACGATCTCTATAAATTACTCTACAAGTATTAAATTACTCGCAGGATCAATTCATTCCGCTGATGAAGAATAGAATCTGGCGGATAATTTCTAGTCGCTGCTTCTTATAGAACCATAACCTTCTATGATTATGGTTGAACTATGGAGTCCTAATATGGTGCATTAATTTGACCATTCAAAATATTAACAAGAAAACTGAACTGAAAAGCCGGTTACAATTATATCAAGAGAAGAGAACATAACTTGGTCTCTATTAGGATTATCGAAATTATTGAATTTTTTATCGCAGAACTTGAGTAATCGATGGCTTGGTAAAGTTCCTATTAGTAAAGCCTGGGACCAAATGGGAAGACTATAAAGAATCCGAATTAATAATAATAATAATAATAATAATAATGAAATTTCTACATTCAAACATTAATACCGTCATAAACACGTAATTTTTTCCTACCTTGCAATTAAGCCCCTTAGGTTTGGCCCTCTCTTGTGTCTTCCTCTGCAACTTGGCTTGCGGGCTTGATCCGAGTTTTCCAAAACAACATCAACAATTTTATTTATTTATTTATTTATTTATTTATTTATTAAATTGGGATAAAGGTCCCGACATGTCCAACAGAGAAAAAACTCCAACAAAGAGGCATACCGATCAAACAAACAAAAACAAACCACGAACACAAACATAAAATTTAAATATTCAATCCAGACCAGAAAAATAGAATAAATTATTATTCCGACTAAGCTTACGACGTACTGGTAACAAAAAAAACAAAAAACAAACCTGGTACCAATAAGGAATGGAGAATTCACAAAGCCGCATAACAGCTTAGATAACTATTTAATACATATAAAGTTAATAAAGCTTTTTATATCCAACAGACCCAACCTCTTCAGTATACGAATATTCAATATTATACTATTGACTACGAGAAAGTCGATATGCAAAACGTCGTTGTACTCGTTCCAATTTCTCAATATGACATGAAGAACAACCACTTCAAGCCAGACAACAACAAAGCAGACGACACAAAACCAAGGCTCGAAACAAGGAAATCCACACAACAGAAACATCACAGCGTTGGTCTGAAAAAATATGAGAAATCAGTCTTACACGGAAA